>JAQQSW010023846.1:0-10196 GCA_028646575.1 Pseudocheirus occidentalis
CTTCCTTCTTTTCTTCCTTCCTTCCTTCCTCCCTTCCTTCCTTACTTTATTCCTTCCTTCCTTCCTTTTCTTCTTTCCTTCCTTCCTTCCTTCCTTCCTTCCTTCCTTCCTTCCTTCCTTCCTTCCCACTTATTTATCTCTCTTTCTTTCCATTTGTCTATCTACCTTTCTTTTATCCTCCTCTTTCTGTCTAAGATTCTTGAGGACAGGAACCTGATATTTTTTAACTTAGTGCTCTACTAGTACCTAACTCAATGTCTCACATACAGTAGATACTTAATTACTTAAAAAAAACAGTTGTCAAAGTAATGCAAAGAAAGAAGTGTTCACATGCATAAATGAAGACATTCTAAAGATCTGCCTGCCATGACCATTCTGCCAGGCTTTGACTATGAGCTCTGTGAGAATGACAGCATGGAGTATAATGGAGCGAAAGAGTGATTTTCAGGAAGGAATATTAAAAAAACGGTGCTGAGGATAGAACATAGTAGACCAGGTCCTGCCAGAGCTAGATAGTGAAGTAGAATCTTGGAAAATATCAACATTTTCTTTTCTGGAATACTAGATAGAGAGGTATAGAGGGAATGCTGGCTGTAATTGAATATGGGCCCTAGAGTTTAGGAGAGGAAATTCGAAGGCATTCAGAGCAAAGATATTCTGTATGCTAGGTTCTAACAAAGCAAACAGAAGTTGTCTTAAGAACAATGGAAAAGCCTCAAAAACAAAATTATTTCAATACAATTAGGAGTGATTGCAATGAGTAAGGGGGGAAAAAAGGCCCAGTATTTCTGTTGTGGCTTTATGGAGTGATTTCCAAAGAGCTCAGATTTTGAAAGGTCACATTCATAATACAGAGGTGAAGGCACACATCTGGGAAGAAATATGGAGGAATGGCATTTTACAGTAAGAAGACTGTCTCAAAGACTTTAGCCCATTCTAAGTTATTGCTCCACCTGCAGATGATGAGCGCAACAAAAGGGCCCTCATACTTTAGGCTTTGAATGGAGCAGCATGAAGAAGGAATAAAGCTGCTGCTTGAAAAAGTAGAATCAATCAATCTCCATTGTGCTAATCTTTTCAATCAGAGAGAATAATCCTCATTCTAGAAAGAGAAAGGCAATCATCAAGCTTGCAAGCAATCAGAAACAGAAGATACTTTTGGACATGGTTAGAGGTCTAATTTCTTTCCATGAGGTCAGGCCACCAGGACCAGATAACAGGAATAATTCGTATTTCTCTAACACCTTTCCTTCTAGTAAAGCCGTATCTGCATAACAATCTTGCAGAACAATTCCCCCACATATTACTACACGTGGTTTACCAATGAGAAAGTTGAAATTCCAGGAGATTAATTGATTTACTCATAAATATATAATGAATAGATTTGAAAGGGTGAAGTGAAATCTGACCTCTAAGTACATGAAACAGTTCAAAGAGAAAATGTTTTCAAATCCTGCCTCTGAAGCTTATTGTTTATGTGACTATAGGCAAATCACTTCCCTTTCTTAGGCCCCAGTTTCCAAATCTATAAAATGAAATGGGTGCCTAAGATGGCTCTTGATTTCCCTTTCACTTCTGAACCTATGAGCATATGATCCACCCTGCTCATGACTACAGTTGTGCGTTTCTTGAATGAATTCTAGCTCATAACCCTGAGCCACCTTGTGATTGTGTTTTCTAAGCTATGGTTATTGACACTTGAGGTTCTCCCAGATCTAATATTCTATAGTTCCCTGATATTCTAGAAACAAGGACACAAGTTCCAAACATAGATGTCCCATGTAAAAAGAATATTTGTGCAATTGATGATAGGGGGTCACGTAGACACTTTTTGGATAAATGTGATTGTGTGTGTACACCAACAGGGTGTCCCAAAAGTCTTAGTGTAATTTTAAGCTTTCTATGTACATGTACATGCATAAATGTATCTATGTATATGTATGTATATATAGTGTACATAAATGAATATTTTATACATATATAAAAATCTATTTTAATATAGATATATGTATTGGTATAGATAACTATATCAATAAAGATATCTTTATATCTCTCTATATCTCTAACATATCTATCATCAGTTGATCTGTCTCCCTGTCAACTTTTATCTCCCTACAAAAGTGTAAACTTCTTGAGGATAAGAGCTTGATACTGTTTAACTTGACTCCCTCCTTCTACTAAGTGTTAATATGTCATAATGGTTACATCACTCACCTTAGAGTCAGGAAGACGTGGGATAGAATCTTGACTCAGACTCTAAATGTGCATAACCTTGGGAAAGTCACTTAACTTCTCAGCCTCAGTTTACTCTTATATAAAATGAGGTTTTGGGACTCAGTGACCTCTAACATCACTGCTGGCTATAAATCTATCTTTCCTTTATAGTCTTTGATGGGAATCAGTTTTGAAAAAGGTTTTCAGAGTTGGAAAGATCCTCAAAGGGTATCTAGCATCTATAAAATCTATCCCAGGTCCTCTTCCAGTCTTTGAGTAAAAATCTACAAGACTGAGGACCCACTATATCTTGGGAGTCTGTTGTCATTTTGTAAAGCTCTATCAGGAAGTGTTTTAAAATTATTTTATTTTATTTTTGTTTACAAGGTTCAATTCCACAATCCCTTGAGTTTCAAATTTCAAATTTTCCCCCATCCCTCTCCCCACCCCCCCCTGGTGGCATGCAATCAAGTATAGGATCTGTAAATACTTTATATTGGACATTATTTACATTGGACATTAGTCTGGTTGTATAGAAGGGTTGCAACCAATGGAGTGAACAATGGGAAAGAAGAAACAAAACCAAACATGGAAAAGAGCGATAGCATGTCGATTTCTTCAGTCTCCATTTACATTCTGTTCTTTCTAGAGCTTTCTCTGAATGTAGACATCTCCTTCCATCCTGAGACTTGTAGAGTTGTCTTATAACTGTGTGTTGCTGAGAAGAGTCCAGTTTATCAAAGTTGGTGGTCACACATACATTGTGTGTGTCATTGTGTACAATTTTTTCCTGGTTCTGCTCTTTTCACTTAGCATCAGTTTGTATAAGCCTCTCCAGGTAAATATGAAGTCCGTCTGCTCCTCATTTCTTATACGCATAGTAGTATTCCATTACATTCATATACCACAACTTGTTTAGCCATTCCCCAATTGATGGGCATCCTCTTAATTTCCAGTTTTTTGCCACCACAAAGAGAGCTGCAATAAATATTTTTGTACATATGGGTCTTCTCAGGAAATTTTTCAAATTGAAATCCATCACTCTTCACTCTCAACCTTTGCTAGTAGCTGTTTCCTGGGGTCAAGTCAAAGTTGAATCATTCTTCCAAATGACAACCTTTGAAAACAATGACTATATCCTTCCTAAAGCTTTCTCTTTGACAGGCTAAACACCTCCAGGTCCTTCAATGGATCTATTATAAAATCAAACTCTATCTCTTTAATGAGGATAACTACCTCAGCCCTCAGTGATTGAGCCATTATCTGAATTCCTATAACACCTATTATACATATCACTGATTTAACATTTGTTGCATGAAGCCTTGCATAATTATTTAACTTATAAGCAGTTACATTTCTATCCAAAGTGCTCACAAAATTTGGGTAGACACTACTGGTGACTTTAGATTTTTCTGTTATTTCAACTCCATAGCTGCCCACTACAGGTCACTAAAATATATCACCATAGCCCTAATACAGATGGGGATATTAAATACTTTAGAAAAGGATCCCTACCCATTTGAGAATACATTTTACTGCCTTGACCTCAGTATCATGAGGATTATATTTAGAGCTTTCAGGTCTAGGGTAAGATATTGTTAGAATTCAGTACCTTGAAAAATTCCTTCCTTCATGTCTGGGGCCATGACTTTTACTGCTGAATCACAGTGGCCACTTCTATAAAATTCCATGTTCTCACCCTAGGTCCCTTTAGTCTGTGAATGCTTTGAGGTCCCAAGATACTGATAGTGCCAATTAAAGGTATATCATCTATCTATCCATCCTTCTATCTATCTATCTATCTATCTATCTATCTATCTATCTATCTATCTATCTATCTATCTATCTGTCTATCTGTCTATCTATCTATCTATCTATCTATCTATCTATCTATCTATCTATCTATCTATCTATCTATCATAGTGGGGTTGACAGCGTCAAGGTTTTGGACAACAGTCCTCCCACAGGTCACCAAGATAACTTTTTTTCTTTTTATTTCTAGTCACAAATCAAATAAATGCCTGAACTTTATTTTCATGGTTCCTCTGGACTTTGAGAATCAATGATGGAGTATAAATGTTTCCTAGTTTTGTATGTTAGGTATTATGTAAGTATTATTTGTAATTTATTGGAGTTGTTTGTGCAATTCATGAAAATTCCCTTCCCACTCTGTAAATGGTAAATTCAGCTGTAGCCCTCTCTAATTTCTACCCTTCCTTGCCTGTCCTTTTCCTTCTAATAATTGTATGTTGACTGACTTTTGAAATCCTCTATTATTAACAGTATGCCCTTCATTCTAGGTAACTTATTTTCACATTCTTTCTGTCTCTTGGTACAGTATGATATAGGAGAAAGAGTCAGACACTTTAATGTCAGAAGACTGTTAAAATCTAACCTCGAAAGGCCACTAACTCTGGAGCCTCAAGAAAATCACTGGATCTCCCAATTCTTTTTTAAACCTTTATTTAGTGAGCTCCGTTTTAAAATTTTTATCTTATTTTATTTTTTGCTTTTTGGAGGGGGAAGGCAGGGCAATTGGTGTTAAGTGACTTGCCCAAGGTCACACAGCTAGCAAGTATTAAGTGTCCAAGGCCAAATTTGAACTCAGGTCCTCCTGACTCCACGGCCAGTGCTCTATTCACTCAGCCACCTAGCCACCTCTATCTCCTAATATTTACAAAAGGTTTAAGAAGGATTTAGAAAGACCAAAGGCTATTAGTGAGTGAGTTCCGAAAATGTTGGAAACAAGGTTAAGAAGAACATAGAAAAACAATGTAAGGTGAATAAGAACAGGCAAATGGAAAAATTAGAAGGCAAAGAAAATTGATAGAACATATTTCTGAGTTGGGACTATTGATGAAACAGATACGGAGGTGATGTAAGTCAGAAAGAAAGGTGAGTGTGACTGTAGCATAGCAGAGACTAACGCAAGTTGAGTCTAATTGTCAGGTTGTTAGGAGGTGCTAACTGTAAACATGGTTGAAGTATAAACACCTGCAAGTAGTTAAAAAGAAAGCAAGGGTTAAAAATCTAAATCATGGAGTGCAGGGAAAATTGTACAAGGACTTTCATATAATATGTAGTGTTTGTGTGTTTATCACACGTGAATTACAATTATCTGTCTCTCTTGAAAGAAAATAGTGAAAGAACTTTTTTATTTTTAGTTTTTAGCATTCATTTCCACTAGATTTTGATTTACAAATTTTCTCCCAATCTTTCCCCTACTCTGCACCCCAAAATAGTGAGCCTACTGAATACCCCTTCCCCCAAATTGCTCTCTCTTATTAGTGAAATAACTTTTAAGATAGCATCTCCACAGTCCATACTGTTAGAATGGAGTTTTCTTAAAGAAGAAGTGACATTTCAAAGGGGAAAATAGGATCTGTGCTAGAAAGGCGGATGTGGTTACTGGCCACTTGTTCACATGCTGGAGACTAGCTGTATTACAGATCCTAGAGAAGAGAAACTTTAGAGCATGAGGGTTGTGTTCAAACCTTTGGAGAAATGTCATATAGAAGGGGGTTGGAACTGTTCTCTTTGGCCTCTGAGGGTAGAACAAGAGGAAGTATGTTAAGGTGCCAAGAGGCAAATTGACCTTCCAAATGTGGCATGAATTCCCCTCCCTAGAGGTCTTTACACAGAAGCTGTATGTCTAACGGACAGGTATGTTAGAACAGATATGCATATGGCATGGACTAAGTGGCCACCAAGATCCATTGCAACTCCTCCATCTAATTATAACCAATTTATGAAGTTTTTTAGCATATGCAATCTTTATTTTTAATTTTGTATTAATTTCATTAAAATTTCTCAATTACATGTAAAAGGTTTTAACAATATATATATATTTTTTTAACATTTTGAGTTCCAAATTCTTCTCCTTCCTGCCACTTCCCACTTCTTCAGTAGGTAAACAATTTTATGTCAATTATACATATGAAGTAATACAAAAACATATTTCCATATTAGCTATGTTGCACAGGAAACAAACAAAATAAAATGATAAAAATCAAGAAAACTAAAAAAATGCTTCAGTCTCCACTCAGATTAAGTATATTTCCAAAATCTTCTCTAGGATTGTTGACCTGCTTCACAAATCAACCAACAGTGCATTGCTGTCCCAATTTTCCCCACATTTGTCATTTTCCTTTACTATCAGGTTAGTCAATCTGATAGGCGTCAGGTGATATCTCACAGTTGCTTGAAATTGATATTTCTCTAATAAGTAGTGATTTAGAGCATTTTGCATGTAACTATTAATAGCTTTAATTTCTTCATCTAAAAACTGTCTGTTCATATCCTTTGATCATTTATCAATTAGGGAATGCCCAGTCTGTTTTATAAATTTGAATCAATTCCCTTTATATCTGAGAAAGGAGGGCTTTATCAGAGAAACTTGCTGTAAATCCTCCCACCCTCTCACCCCCACCAGTTCCATGAGCAATTAATATTTCTCCAGTTGTCTAGATTGCTTTGTAATTGTATTCAAATAATTCCTACGTTTGTCCTGACAGGTAGACTCCCAAGTATTTTATATTGTCAGTATCAAGAGATTTAAATATCTGTACAGGATTTAGTACTTTTTCTGACGATCAGAATGGAGTGGGTCAGCAAGATGGCACAGTAGATAGAGTGCCAGGTCTGAGGTCATAATGACTCATCTTCCTGAGTTTAAACTGGCCTCAGACACTTAGTAGCTCTGTGATCCTGAGTAAGCCTCATTGGTAACATGAGCTGGAGAAGGAATTCGTGAACCACTCTGATATTTGTGCCCAGAAAGCCCCAAATAAGGTCATGAAGAATCAGACTCAACTGACATGTCTCAATAACAACAAAAACAAAAACAAAAAACCCAAAACACAGAATCCCTGAAGCTTCTTGTACAAGCAAATGGCTCAAAGAGGGCTAACTACTAGCTGAGATTAGCTCTTTGTCAATTCTCCAAGAGGAAAAAAGGCAAAGGCCATTTTAGAAGACCTACTTTTGCTGAAATTCAGTGTGATTTCTCATCCACACAGGCAGACTTGTGGGAGGGGGAACATTTTGCTTTGGCTTGTTGTGACTCAATTCCTGTTTTATACTTTTAATTGCAGACCTTGACAACCTCATGTATTTTTAAATCACTAATTATGACTCAGTCCCCTTAGTCCATTTTAGAAGAGATTTCTACACACGTGGCTCCTTGAGATTCCATTTGGTACCACTGGCTTGCTCTGTACAGGAGACCAGGTAGATTCTTCAGTTTGATTACTATGTGAACTGATGAGTACATGCATTATTAGCTTATATCAATAATTCAGATAAATAAAAGAAAATTATAATGATAGAGAAGAAAGAAAACATTTCCAATTTTTTCTTCATAATCTTTTTTAAGAATCCATATTTTTAAAATTACAAACATAGAACAAACCTTAAGCAGTTACAGCTCCCACAGAATTCAAGGGTTACCAATATTACAGAGTTTAGTCTTTGTAAAGGTACAAATACGGTGAATTATTTAGACACTTGGGTTGCCAAGAACTGGAAGATGGACAGGAGAGGAGAATCAATATTTTCTGGTCATGGAGTAACTTTTCTCTTGTACCCCCAGCCCACCTGATATCTGTTCTTTTGCACATTGAGTCAGAGAATCACAACAGCAACTGTGTTCTGTGTCAGTAAGTCAGGTGCCCAGGCTCATCTAGATAGCAGCTCTATAGGGCTCTGCCAGGCACTGCATAGAACTAGCAAAATAACAGTGTGTCCATGTGCCTCTGAGGGAAAAAGGAAAAATGAAGAGGGTGAGAATTCCTTCCTGTCTTTCATGACCATTTCTTTCTCATAACAAAAGTGTTTTTGGCCTGGGAAGTTATTGAAAATATCTGTATTTAGTGGTCATTTGTGGGGAAATATATATCTGTAAGTAGCCAAGCATTACCCTAATTTTTGTTGACTTTGTTTCCTAAGATCTTTTCAGTCTGTTATTTGTTTACTTTTTGTTCTCGTTATTCAACTGTGTCCAACTTTTCATAGCCTCTTTTTTGGGGTTTTGTTGGCAAAGATTCAGGAGGGGTTTACCCTCTCCTTCTCCAGCTCATTTTACAGATGAGGAAACTGAGGCCAACAGGATTAAATGACTTGCCCAGGGTGACACAGCTAGTAATTTCTTCTTTTTTTTTCTTTTGCTTTTTGGAGGGTAATTGGGGTTAAGTGACTTGCCCAAGGTCACACAGCTAGTACATGTTAAATGTCTGAGGCTGGGTTTGAGCTCAGGTGCTCCTGACTCCAGGGCTGGTGCTTTATTCACTGTTCCACCTAGCTGCACCAGCTAGTAAATTTCTAAGGCCACATTTGAACTCAGTAAGATGAGTCTTTGTGACTCCGGAGCTGGCATTCTATTCATTACCACCTACCTGCACAACATCAATACAATTGTTTATGATTCTGATGGTTATGCTGGAAGTCTGTATATCTCCTAAATCAAACTATGTTATCACAAACCTGCCAGAAAGAAGACTTACATCCTCAAGTCATTTAAATGAAGCAATGTTTATCATCACCATCACTGAATGAATGAGAAAAAATCATTTATTGAGTGCTTTCTGTGTGCAAAACATGACGTTAGACTGGTGATAGAAATAGAAAAGCTGTAGCATCTCTGCTTCCAAGAAGTTCTCATTCTAATTGAGAGAAACGACACATATTGGAAGATTCCATTTACAAGTGAATAGAAAGTCCCGGGAGTTCTTAGAGGGCAGTTTCAGGGCACATGGAAAGGCCCAGAGGTCCTGAAAGTTCAACATCTGGGCATCATTGTCATCATCAACAACAGAAATAACAATAACAATTAGGGTAAAGACTCATTTTCTTCTTCCTCCTCCCCCCTACCCGTCCCTCTCCCCTCCTCCCCCTCACATTTCCATCAATTCACAAAGTGTTTTCTTTAGATGTGGTAGCTCTTTTTTCAAATCAGGCTTCATTTAGAACATTGTGGTCATTTTGAGGTATCCCAATTTCGAAAGGGTGTTATAATAAGAATATTGCATAGCCTCCAGAGGAAGGCCACCAGGAGAGCAAAGGGCCTCCCCGTGAGGATCAGGAAAGACACTGGGCTTGCTTGTCTGGGGAAGAGAAGACTGAGTGGGGTGATAGTGTCGTTTCCTTCAAGTATGTGAAAGACTATGAAATGGAAAGATTAAAATTATTCATTTTAATTCAGGAAGAGAGAACTAGGAAAGCAGGTGGAAGTTGCCAGGAGATGAATCTATTGTTAGGAAATGTAAATGAATTTTTTTTCTAATGATGGGAGCAACCCCAAAGTGAAATAGGCCACAAAGGGTAGTAATTCACTTGGGGCCTATATGTGAAGGGCAGATGAGCACTGGAGGGGAATTTTGTGGAGGAGATTCCTTTTCCAGCAGAATTTGGACTAGATGATTACTGTGCTGTCTTTCACCAGTGAAATTCAATGAGTCTATGAAGTGGGTGGTAGAAGGATCATTATACTTATTCTGCAGATGGGGAAACTGAGGCCCAGAGAGGTAAATCAACTTGATGAGTATAACACAAATTATATGGGTTGGTCCATAAATTTAAACCAAGGCCTGGCACAATGGAGAAAGAGACACATTGGGAGGCAGGAAGAACTGAGTCAGAATTTGGCCTCATATATTTACTAGCCACATGATACTGGGCAATTATTTTAACCACTGTCTGTCTTATAAAATGTCTGTCCTCTAGGGCCGTTGTCAGGGTCAGAAGAGTTAGTATTTGTAAAGTGCTTTACGTAGTGCCTGGCGTATTGTAGGTGCTTGATACATTTTTTATTTCTCTCTTGTTTCCTTCTTTCCATCCTTTCTTGCATCTTTCCTTCCTTCTTCCCTTCCTTCCCCTTGTCCTTCCTTCATTCTTTCCTTCCTTTATTCCCTCCTTTCCTCCCTCCCTCCCTCCTTTCCTTCCTTCCTTCCTTCCTTCCTTCCTTCCTTCCTTCCTTCCTTCCTTCC
>JAQQSW010023847.1:0-10196 GCA_028646575.1 Pseudocheirus occidentalis
CTTCCCTCCATCACCCCCTCCTCTCATTTCCCTCCTCCCTATTCTCCTATGTGGCAAGATACTCAATTTAGAGTTTATGTCTTTCCTTCCCTAAGCCAAATTCAATGAGAGTAAATGAAAGTAAAGTTGTAACAGTTGGGATGATTAACCCCATTTTGTCTCTCCCTGTCTCCTCTCATTCAAGTCCTCTCCCTCTTCAAAATTTCACCTTTTGAAGTATCATCTCTCTGGGAGGCACTTCTTACTCACGGATATTAACAGAACCGCTCACTTCCAGTAAGATGTAGATCAAGACTTCTACACAAATCTTTTCCTGATCCCTTCAGCTTCTAATGCACTCTCTCTATAACGTTGTTGTTCATGTCGTTCAGCAGTTTTTCATTCATGTCCAACTCTTTATAACCCCATTTTGGGGTCTTCTTGGCAAAGATGCTGAAGTAGCTTGCCATTTCCTTCTCCAGTTCATTCTACAGATGAGGAACTGGGGCAAACAATGTTAAATGACTTGCCAGGGTCACAGAGCTAGTGTCTCAGGCTCGATTCAAACTCATGAAAATGAATCTTCCTGATTCCAAGCCCAATGCTCTATTCACTACACCACCCAGCTGTAGCCTCTCCCTAACTAGTTTGTATTTAACTATCTCGCATTAATTTCATACCTATGCAGTTAGCACTTCCACATCTCGACTCTCCCCATCATAATTATCATGGCTTGGGGCTTGGCATAAAAAATTAAACGGGAATTTGGGGAGAGTTTTGTCGAAACCACAGATGATTCACAAAGGCCAGAAAACAACACAGAAAAAGTTTATAAACTGAGAAATACATAAAATATAAGTATCTGTATAATATCAATCCAAGTTTTGAAATAAGGCCTTATAAAATACTCCACAAATGAAAAAAATTCTAATTTCTTCTCTGGTACAAAGGGAAGGCCAAAAAGTTTTATGGAGATTTTCCAGATAACAGGAAGTTATCACACCCCTAACCCCCATGACATGGAAGGGATAACTGTTTATATATGTTGTCTCTCCCTGAGACAGTAAAATTTTCTGAGATTAAGAATTGTTTCATTTTGGGGGGTGCATATTCCCAGTGCCTTACACTGATCCTGGCACATCAAAGGCATTTAAGAAAAGTTTGTTGATTAAATGAAGACTGACTGTATTCCAGGCATGGAGGTATACCTTACATGAATTCATGGAGGTAGGGGAAACAATGTCACATTCAAGGAATATCTGTAGCCCAGTGTAGCTAGAACACAGAATGCAATAAAAGGAATATAATGGAATAAATGAGAAGCATAATTAGAACTAGTTGCCTTAAAAAGTGGGTTGAATTTATAATTTTGCCTACAGGCAAAGTTTTTTCATTTTTTAGCAGGAGAGTTATATAGTCAAATAATACATATTACGTCTGGAAAAGCAGAATATAGCCAAATGAATGAATGGAATGAATGAAAAAGCATTTATTAAGTACTTAATATATACAAAGAAATAGACATATAAATAGGAAAGTAAATCAATTTTGCTTTCAAGAAACTCACATTCTACTTGGGGAAAAATTAGTGTAGATAATGAATCCTCTGAAGTGGCTGCATATATCTGAATTTGTACTATCAAAGTTATAATCATGTAAAATATGATCATTGGTTCCAGCCCAATGGAAATATGCAGTGTGAATTCGAATAAACTCTCACTTCAGGAGATTTAGTTTTTGCGCTAACTGGCACCTAGTTATATAGAAGTGTAAAATGCAATTATACGATAGAAAGACCTAGTGGTCCTTAGGGTGTGACAGGATAGATGGTAATGCATGTTTGTTATTGTCATTTCCATTAGTAAAAGCAACTCCATTTCTGAAACTGAGTCATATAATGGTGATTGTGATTATGAAGGAATTTTTAAAACGCCAAACAAAGGGGTCTATATTTGATCCAAAACAACAGAGCTTTGGGAGCAGGCATGTGAAAAAGTCAGTCCTGTGATTGAAGAATATCAGTTTAGTATCTAGGTGGAGGATGGATTAGAACTAGGAAAGACTGGAGAAAGGGGGATAAATGAGAAGGCTATTGTAACAATCCAGAAAAAAATTTGATGGTGATTGCAATTAGACTGGTGGTAATGTGAACAGAGAAAAGATACTGGATAAAAGATGTTGAAAAGGTAACATAAACAAGAGTTGACAACTGAATGAATAACAACAGCTAACATTTATGTAGTGCTCACTATGTTCCAGGCCTTATGCTAAGTACTTTACAATGATCACATTTGACCCTCACAATAACTCTGGAGAGGTAAATGCTATTATTATCCCCATTTTTCAGATAAGTAAATTGAAGCAAACAAGGTTAAGTGACTTGATCAGAGTCACACAGCTAGTAAGTGTCTAAGACCCAATATGAATGAGTTTAAATGACTTCAGGCCCAGTGAATGAATGAATGAATGAATTGAATGAATGAATGAATGAATGAAATGAATGAATATGTGAAGTGAGAGTAAAGAGTACTTTACACTTCTAGCACTTAACATTGTGTGTGGCACAAAGCACTCAATAATGGTTAGTGACTAACTAATATGCTCAGAGTACTCCAAAAAGCTCTCAATAAGTTAACAAATTTAAATTTCATAGGGACTAATGTAAAGTTCTGAACTTAGATTCAAAACATCAACTGTACAAGAAAAGGGCTGGGGCAGCTAGGTAGTGCAGTGAATAGAGCACCGGCCCTGGAATCGGGAGGACCTGAATTCAAATCTGACCTCGGACACTTAACATTAGCCATGTGACCTTGGGCAAGTCACTTAACCCCAACTGCCCTGCCTTCCCCCTCCAAAAAGTAAAAAAAAAAAAAAAAAAAAAAAGGGGAGGGGGAGGCTGAAATCACTATTGCTTAAAAAAAATTCTATTCTTTTAAAAAAAAACTTTCAGTGAACTAGAATTTCAATATCAGTAGTATGACGTAGAAGTCAAAAAAGCCTAATGTACATGTGGCCTTACCTTAACAAACATTAACCTGCAGAAAAAAGGAGACTAGTTTTACACCAGGTTCTTATTTGGTCAGGCCTCTTCCAAAGTAATGTCAAATTCTGTTCACCATTTAAAACAGACATTGATAAACTGAACCACAGAGGTCAATCAGGATGGTGAAAGAATTTGAAAAACATGCCACATCAAAATATGTTGGTAGAAATAGTAATGGAAAATAAAAGCCTAATTTAAGGCAGGAGAGACTGGAGAAAGACAGAGAGAACATAACAGAGTTCAATCATTTGTAAAATTGTAAAGTAGAAAAGGCCTTAAATTTATTCATTGGGCCAGATGCTAGAATCTAGAGTTACAGGTAGAAAAGCTACAAGAAGATAGATTTTGGTTAAAAAAAAAAATTTCTAAAAATGGAAACTATCCCAAAATGGGATGCCCTGATTTGGCATGAATTTAGATGCATTTAATTCCTTGTCACGTTCTAAGTTTTAAAATACTGTGTAAACATCAGGCATTATTATTATACGTCAGTAATTATTACATAGGTGCATATATTATATACATGTTATTATACAATAGTTGCTTAACAGGTATTTGTCTAATGAAACAACAACCTTTGAAAAGCCCAAAATCTTAATAGATGCTTAACATGTTTTCTACGGATGGAACACATTTCCACTGAAGAACTGAAAACCTATTCTAACAGCATACAACAATTCAGGACCCATTAGTGTAAACCTCTGTAAAGCAATATAATGCTAAGTACTTTGGCAATGTTCAATAAATGTATAATTATAATGATGACAGGATAACTGTCCTAGACTAGCAGTTCTCAACCTGTGTGTCGTGACCCCTTTGGGGTCAAATGGGGTTGCCTAAGACCATCGGAAAACACATTATTTCCAATGGTCTTAGGAACTGAGACACTGCTCCTCTATCCCTCTCCAGGTGGGTACACCCACATGCAGATACACCCACATACAAGTACTAAAGGGTCATGGCATTAGGAAGGTTGAGAACTATTGTCCTAGACTAATCTTCACAAAAGTCCTACTCTGATGCCTCATGATGGTATGAAGGTGATTCTGGGTTCTCAAACACTACTGTATAATTTGTCAGGTTCTACCAAATTGGAAAGTGCTCCAGCAGAGGATCAGAAACAAATAGATCTTATCGACTTTCTGAAAACTAGCTTAAAAGCATAACAAGGCTCAACAGCAACAAGCTGTCCACTAAAGGATAAGTTTTTTGGCTATGGTGACCCATGACACATAAAAGTAGTAAATGAGACTCAGTCTTAATGTGGTCTCTCCTACTTCTACAGTATAGTCAACAAGGTAGTAGAAAAGAGAACAAAAAGTGGAATCTGTTTTTTCAAGTATCTAAAAGATTAATTTAAATGCTAGTATTTCATCTTTTGAGTTGATTATCTGATTATGCATAGACAGATGATGTTAAAATAATCTCCACTTTAGTAAGCAGTTGCTTCCAGTCTATTAAAATAAAAGTCAATTTAAATAGTCATTTTTTTGTATATGAAGTCATTTGAGCAAGCTTGCCTTTTTTAAATTTTGCTTCTAGTGGAGTGACTCTTCTTTAAAATGCCATTCCTGATATACAGGTGGGAAGCAGAATTACATAATATAAGAGAGATAAGAGACACAGTCTTCAAAAGGGGAGAGAATACCAAATTAATGAGAAAAAACCAAGTCTCTCATATAGTAGATTATGGAACTGAACTAAAAAAAGTAAGAAGTTAGATGACACTAAATTTTACTCATATTATCCAGTACATTTTTCAAGGAAGACAGATACGTAAAAAAAATTTGTCTCAACAGCTAATATTCTTTGAAAATTTAACAATACTAATTTGACAATCATCACATTACACTTAAAAAACAAAAATCCTTCTCTGTTCCTATTTAAAATTATCCATCCTCACCTTTCCAATCTATCACCAACAGTCTTACGGCAAAAAAACCACTGTTTTTAAAAAATCAACTAAAAGACAGACATTCCTGATCTGACTAGTACCTAATCTCATCAGTTTTAAGAACACAGGGAATGTGAGCATCCTGATTTTCTGATAAAATTACAAAATGCTTACTTCCAAGGAATGCACTCAGAGTTGGGAGTCTAAATTTGAAACTTAATTTCAGTATTTCCTAGTTAATGAACACAAATAACTAACATCTTTAAGCCTCAACTTCTCCATATATAACATGAAACGATGACTGCTTGTCCTATCTGCTCCCCAAATGTTTTGTAAACTCTCTAGCATTCTATCAGTCAATTTAATACTACAAATATTAAAAGATTTGCACTAGCCATTCTCCATGCCTGAAATGCACTCCCTTGCTCACATATACCATGACTAATCTCTCACTTCCTTCAGTCTGTAATTCAAACATCACCTTTTTTCATTAAGCCTTCCCTTATCCTTTCAAATGCTAGCGCCCTCCCCAACAACTACCTTGCATTTATTCTGCATATACTCATATACACTATCTCTTCTGAGGAAAAAGTTCTTGAGTACAGAGATTATCTCATTCTGTATGCCTGTATCTCCAGTACCCAGTATGAGTGCCTGGAACAGAATACATACTTAAAAAATGTTTCCAGAGTGAGAGAATGCAAGTATCTATGACTTTGTATCAGTATGGAAATTCCCATCAGTGATACAAGTATAATATAATCCCCTCAAGACCAACAGCGTCCTAGCATCTATATCATTGAAAGATTCATCCACTGGTGGCAAACTCTCTGATAATCAGCCTCTCCTAGGTCCTCCAATAAAAACAACTCTTTCTCTGGATCAATGTTTGCAATCCTTCTAACTTGGAAGGATCTGCCAGGCTTGAATTCTAGTATAAAGGTCTTCTAGAATCCAGGGTCCCTGCTGGGCAATGAAACTGAATTAGAGAATAATACTCTAATGTGGAGTGGAGAATACTATTGCATAATAAAGTTCCGCTGGGTTATAACATATGTAATATATCACTAAATGTATTTGAAAATAGAAGTCCTCTAGAAAAATGAAAAACTAGTTTTCTCCTGCCATGGTTCAATGAGGTCACTATAGAAAAATGAAAACTCCAACTGTCAGGAAGCATTTTTCTTTTCAAATAATAATAAAATTAGGGTTATTGTTAATAAAGTATGACCAAAGTAATTTATGGATTCTGCACTATATTATACAGTGATCAGGTATTACAAAGAAAGTATTTAAAATAGCAAAAAATATAAAACCTAAACTTTTAGAGTGAAAAACCACCAGACTAGGAATGAAAATATTGGGAGTACCTTTGTCAACTATTAGCCATGTGATCTCAGGAAACTCACTTCAGCCTAAAACTCTAGTTCCTTATTTGCTGAATAAGGAAACCAACATTTCCTCTGTCTACTTCACAGAACTGTTCAGAGGATCAAAAGTTAGAACATGTGAGAGCATTATGAAAAAAGCTATAATAAAAAAAAATCTTTCACACAGGTCTGCTTAATTTTTTTCATCATCCTATCATTATGTTTCACTTGCTTTGTACCTAAAACACATGGTTCAAATACACCTCTGAACTAAACTAGAATAATTTACAATGAAATTATCAAAAGGATAATGCAATCTCCCACAGAATCATAAAATCACAGAATGTTAGAGTTGGGAAAGAACCAGTCATCTAATCCAAGTCTTTGTATTATAGATGAGGAAAACCAATTCCATATAAATTAAATACCCAGTCATACAGCAAATCAATAGCAAACTCATTTACAATATTTTGATTCTTTTCTAATCAGAAGATATTTCAATGCACAAAGAGCAATTTCAAAATAAAATTAATGACACTAAACTAATAAATAAAGTTTCCTAAAAATTACTTCTTTGTTTAGTTTACATTTATAAATCAACCTGGGTAGCCACTATGTACCATAATATATTAAATAAATATATAATATTTGAAAGGCAAATTTAGATTTCTTTTTTACTTCATTTTTTAGGGTCTCAATGTCTTCATCTGAAAATTGAAGGAGTTGAACTGGATGATTTCTAAGGTCCCTATCAACTCTAAAAGTCAATGATTTTGCTTCTTCAGTTTACCTAGAGACTTGTCATGATATTTTCTTTGCCCCTATCATTTCACCTTTTATCATACTTACCTGTATACATAATTCACTCTCTTCCCTCCCCACAATTAGATTATAAGCTACGTGAGGACAGAGAATGTATCTCTTCTCATCTTTACATCCTTCTAGGTGACAGAGTGGATACAGCACTGGGCATAGAGTCAGAAAGATATGAGTTCAAATATAGCCTTGGACACTTACTACCTGTGTGACTGTGGACAACTGACTTAACCTTTATCTCCTCAGTTTTCTCAATTGTAAATTATAATAGCATCAGCCTCACAGGATTTTTTGTGAGAATCAAATGCTTAGCACAGTACCTAGCACACAGCAAGTACTTAATCAATGCTTGTCTGCTCTCTTCCACACCTACCACAGTTTGCTTGAATTTTGAATCAGAAAAAATGGTCACATTTTTGCTCAATACATGTATAAATCAAAATGTTCTCATAAGATTCAGAATGAATAGACTAGCCAACTCAATTATTTTTTAATCCATGGTTCTGATATTTAATATAAGCAAAACCTACATATGCATTTCATTTGCCTATCGTATCAAAAATAGTTGTTTTTTATAAGAAATGCTGATTTGGAATCATATTAAGTCTTTTCCTTTTCATCGCAGGAAATCAGGGGAAAGAAGCACATCTCAAAATGAAAGAAACCAAAAAAGTACTTATATTGGTAACAAACATACCTGACCTACAAGTCCAAATGCTCGATCTAAACTCCTCTGGTCGGTGTATTTTCTAATTTTATTATGCAGCCATCCTAACTCAGCAAGTCTTATTGTCGTATCTCTCAAAGACCTGGTTAGGTTTGCCTAAAAATTCAACATACCAATAGTTAACAATTAAAAAATCTATGTTTAAAAACTAGAATTTTAAAAATAACATTTCTCAAGCATTAATGCCAATAACTTTCTAATGGCAATCTAAAGGAGGAGTGAAATTGCTTCAACAAGCTAAAAGCTAAAATTAGTGAACACATCATCCTTAAAAATGTAAGGAAACATATCAGTAGACACAGGACCAAGAGATAAATAGTCTAAGGACAATGACAAAACAGTCCTAGACTTTAAAAGATTTCATTCTCAAACAATATTAGAAAAAGATTATTTTTTTCCCCTTCTTGTTCCTGTTCAATGAACATTTACTGAATAAATTTCTCTGTAATTCTATAACTTGTGCCCAATCCATTCTTAAGCCATCTCCCTAAGGAACTAGGAACCTGTACCCAGTGCACATTTACTTCTTCTTCACCTGGCCCAAAGTCCATTGAACTGGTTTACGGGACCAAAGTTGACATGGTCAGTTTTTAAAGGAAAGGATCAAAACTGGGCTGAATGTGACATCTTCCCTTCTTTATTTATTGGAAAATATAAAACAATTCTATCTGGGCCTCAAATGTAATCTCAAATCAATGACAAAGACACTAACATCAGAAACAATATAAGTAAACCTTGTGACATTAGTACTCAAAGGTGAAAGGTGGAGTTGTACTAGTGAGAAGTAAAATAGGAGACCAAGTACACAAGGAAACAAAAAACTACTTCAAACTAGTCATTGTAGTCAAACCAGCTTTCAACAATATCTTTAGCTGTCACAAAAACAAAGGCAAGTGAATTTCTAAGATCAGCTCTCCCAATCCACTGCCTGAGTTCCACATTTCAAAAAAGGGTAAGGGACAAAGGTTACTATGAGCACGGATACCATCACATCCATTTCTGTAAGTCACTTTTTCCCTAGTTCCCAAAACATATTACACAAACCCAAAGCCAGGTCCCCAGGCATTTTTTCTTTTTCAAATGTTGCAATATATAAACTATA
Organism: Pseudocheirus occidentalis; assembly: GCA_028646575.1. NCBI lineage: Eukaryota > Metazoa > Chordata > Mammalia > Diprotodontia > Pseudocheiridae > Pseudocheirus > Pseudocheirus occidentalis. The sequence goes on from JAQQSW010023847.1 coordinate 8,932, forward strand.
CCTTTCCTTCAACTTTATAGCAATTTTCAGGATTGTTCATTTTGATGTATTTGCCATCTATTCCCTGGAAAACGTATAAAATATCTCTTACAAGGGCTGCTTCAGTTATTTCTATAGCACCTAAAACAGAACAATAGTAAAGTAAATTTAAAAGCAGTTACTTCATTTAAGAAAAAAAAAATCAAATTTTAAATTATACCTGACAAAAAACTTCTATTTAGTTTACAAAAAGAGAAAATGGGTTTAAATGAAAAAGAAGAAATAGGGTTAACAAAAATGAACTTTATAAGAGAAGAAAATCCTAGAAACAGGAATTTCCAAGAAAGATCATGGAATTGCTTCCTAAAGATCTTTTTTAAATTAAACAAGAAAAAAACCAGAATGAATGTTTATTCTAACAATACAGTTTCCAGGAAATATAGTGAGGGAGGAAAGAATTTAATAACCTTTTAGACATAATTCCATAAGTACCAAATATCTGCAGCATCATTTCTGTCGTAACTAGGAATCTGAAAACAAAGTAGGTGCCCATCAATAGAAGAAAAGCTAAACTGTGACGTAATCAAATATTACTGCAATATGAATAACAGCAAATATAAGGAATTCAGAAAAACAAGAGAAGACTTTTACAAGAGAAGGCTTTTCCAAACTTAAAGAAGGCAAAACAAGGAGAACACTATCAAAAATGATGAAAGAAAAAAAGAAAACCGAAGAGCAATTGCACTCAGATTCGATACAATGACTTGGTCCCTAATATTTCTAGGGCCAAGTGCTCTTGCATTGAGCGGCCTGGATCCGGATCGTGGTCTTGGGTGGAGGTCCTGGGGGGACTTGCAACACCCCCCTAATAGCTCCAGCACTTGGGAAAACCCCAGCAATTTGGAACAGAGCTTCCCCCCTTGGAAATAGAGCTTCACAGAGCTAAAAAAAACCAACCAATTAATTGACTGGCAAACATGAAGAAAAGGAGGCAAAATAAAAACACCAATAAAACTCTAGAATCCTTTTTTGTGGATAAAAAGGGTCAAAGCATGGAATGGGAGGAAGAGAGCCCAGAACTCAGAACTCCCCACACCAAATACTTCCAAGACAATTGAAGAATGACTAGAAGCTATACATCAACTGAAAAAGGACTTTGAAAACCAAATAAGAGAAGCGGATGAAAAATTGGGAAGAGAAATGAGAATGATGCGAGAAAATCATGAAAAGAGAGTCAACAACCTGACTGAAGAAAACAGCACTTTAAAGAATAGATTAACTCAAAT
>JAQQSW010023848.1:0-10196 GCA_028646575.1 Pseudocheirus occidentalis
TAGCATTTGATTTTAAAACTTTGATTCCCAGATTCTTTCTCTTCTTCCCTCATCACTCACCCCTACTGGGAGGAAAAGCAATTCGATATAGGTTATACATGTGTAGTTACACAAAACATTTCAGGGAAATAAAATTTTAAAACTAGGATTAAGGGCTAAGACTTTATTTTTAACAAAAGCATTTTATAAAAGTAATCAGATATTTGTTACATGGGCTCAGCAGATTGAGGAGGGAAGAATACATTGGGAAATGAAGGTTATATAAAAAGAAAATAAAGCATTTTTAAATGAAATAAAATATCATACAAACTATTTGTATCGTATCTTATAAAAATATGCTATTTGTAAAGTCTGCTATCCAAGATATATAGAAAGTTGATCCTAACAGATAAGACCAATAGCTATTCTTCCATAAAGAATGTGAAATTTCTCCAAAGAAGAAATGGAAATGATCAACCATCACAAGAATATATGAAATGAAAATAGTCTCAGAAGTTTTACCCAGCACACACTGAATTGGCAAAAAAAAGCAAAACAAAATCAAAACCCCAAAAGATTGAAGTTATTGGAGCACCTTCAGGAAGATGTGGTGCTGATTGACTTTTGGTGGTGCTATGAACTGATTCAATGATTCAAAAATAAAAATTATAATTGTGTAAGTTGCTAAACTGTTTACATGCTTTGTTTCAGAGATTTTATTGTGCATTTATTTCAAGGGAGTCTAATGACAGAAATATTCCATACATTCTGAAATAATTCCTAATACTAGTTTTCATAGTAGCAAAATTAGAGACAGAGTAGATGCCTGTCAACCAAGGAACAAATGGATGACTATACAAAATACAGTGTATGGATGTAGAATATGTTGAATTTAACTTTGATATAAAAAGAAACAATGAAATTTGTACCTAAAGAAAACAAAGAGGAAAAGGACCAAAGCATACCAGAAATATTTATAGCAACTCTTCAGAGAATTCTTAAGAGAATGACAGTTAATTGGGCAATTGCTGAATGAATTATGATATATGAAAGCAATGGAATCTTATTGCACAATAATAAATGACAGTTTCAGAAAAATCTGGGAAGATTTGTATGAACTGATGTAGAGTGAACAGAATTATAAATATTTAAACAACAGTATTGTACATAAAAACAACTTTGAAAAAGACTAACCACCACCAACTAGAAGACCAACACCTAAGTGAAGTGATACAGAGGAAAGAAAGTAGAACTGAGAGAACAATGACAGTAAAAGAATTGGAATTAGATTAGTGATCAGTCTTGATTCCAGAGATTAGATAAAGCTATTAGAAATGGTTGGTGTGCCACTTTGCTTAGTAAATGATGGTTCTAGGTGGTACATTGCGGTATGACCATGATGTGAACATTAATATATGAACACATAATATATGTACAGTGCCTTAGCTTCTTAAACAGATTATACTGAACATAATTTCCTTTTTTTTAATGATCAAGGTTATTTTTTTGACCAGTGTGCCAACAGTATGGTACAGTGGTCCAGGCTTTCAACTAGAAGAGACTGAAGCTCTAGTCTAGTTTTAGCTTCATCACTCTAGGTAAGTGATTTTGAGGAAATAACCTGCTTTGGGCCTTATTATTTTCCTTTGTAAAATAAGATTGAAATAAATGAACTCTAAGATTCCTTTGTTCTAATATTCTGTGTAATAAATATCCTCCATTCTTCTTAGGAATCAATCATCCATATGATCCTAATTCAGCTCTCTACAAAACATGATTCTTCTCTACTTGAAAACAGGTAATAGACCTGTGGTTTCATTGGTATTGTGAACTCATGATGATGAAAGTCTCTCTACTAATGTAGTTTTTAAAGTTGTTGAAGCCCTACTCTGGTCTAGTCCTCACAGCCATTGTCTGGAGAAATAACCTCTGTGGGGAAAGGGCAGCCATTCCCACCAACTACCAACCAGCTGCCTTCTAGCTGCCACATAAAGGACAGGCAAATCATCTTAGCTGATGCAAGTAACCCTGAGGTGCCTAAGCAAGAGACAGGAAGTAGCATGTGCCACGCACTTCAAACTACCACTAGTGTGACCACCATTTACCCTTGGACCATGATAGAAATAGTCCAGGACTAGGAACCTAAGAACCTTGGCAATGGCAATGCTTCCAACGCAGTGTCCTCAGACATCATCCTGGGAAGCAGACCTTATGGAGAGCAGCCTGGCAACTGCTTCTTCAGGGGCTATAAGCCATAGCTGTCAGAGTCAGAAAAGAAATTTCTTGCCTCCTTGTTACAGTCTTTGACACAGTCTACATGGTTCAGCATCTGAAACTGATAGGATTTTTATCAGTGTAAAAGACATTAAAGAAAAGGCATTAACATTTACTCTGATGCTGCCCCATAAGGACCTTTTTGTCTGACCCAGAGTTGAAACCTTCCATATGTGTTGTCTCTCCCATGAGAATGTGAGCTCCTTGAGAGCAAGGACTTTAATTTTTCTGTTTATGTGCCCAGCACTTGACCCAATGTTTTGCACATATTAAGTGCTTAATAAATATTTCATTTGTTAGTTATTCTTGCTTTTGAATCCCAGATTGTAATTTGTGGAAAGTATCAAGAAAATAGGAGCTGATATGGGATAGGGATATGCTAACTTGTGTAAAGTTTGGTATTATAGTGCCTTGTTTAACATAGCCAAATGCAGTTCTAGTATTTGGAATTTTCCTAAAATTTTGGCAGACATAGGTACTTTTGTGGTAGAAGAAACAAATGTGACATGCATAAGATTTGGAAATAAATTTAGATAATTGAATTCAAAATTCATTTTATAGGCCATTATCTTCAAGATGCCTGGTAAGATTTAGATCCCTACTCTTTTAAATATATATTTTATATATATATACACATATATGTATAATTTTTCCTCGATTACATGTAAAACCAATTTTTGACTTTATTTTTAAAAATTTTAAGTTCCAAATTCTCTTCCTCTCCTCCCTCTTAGATGGTAAACAATTTGATATAGGTTGTATATGTGCAATCATTCAAAACATATTTCTGTATTAGACACGTTGTGAAAGAAGACACAGCAAAACCCTCATAAAACCCAAGAAAAATAAAGTTTAAAAAGTATACCTCAATCTGCATTCACACTATTTCAGTTCATTTGTTCTCCCCCCCAATTACTTATTTATTTTTAGTTTTCAGTGTTTTCTTACATCTGTAAGATTTTGAGTTCCAGATTTTGTCCTCTTCTCTCCACTCTCCCCCACCCAAGATGATGTACAATCTGCATCAGTTCATTTTCTGAAGGTAGATAGTGTTTTTCATCATAAGTCCTTTGGAATTGTCTTGGATTGCTGAGAATAGCTAAGTCATTCACTGTTGGTCATTGTACAATATTGCCATTACTGTGTACAATGTTCTCCTGCTTCTGCTTGCTTCACTTTACATCAGTTCATGTAAGTCTTTCCAGGTTTTCCTGAAATCATCCTGCTTGTCATTTCTTACACCACAGTAGTACTCCAGTCATATACCGCAACTTATTCAACCATTCCACCATTGATGGATATCCCCTCAAGTTTCAGTTTTTTACCATTACAGAACGAGCTGATATAAATATTTTTGACAAATAGGTCCTTTCCTCCCTTTTTTGATCTCTTTGGTATGTAGATCTAATAGTGGTTTTGCTGGGTCAAAGGGTATACACAGTTTTATAGCCCTTTGGGCAATATGACTGTTTGGAATGGTAGGATCCAGTTCACAATTCTTATCAGTAGTACATTAGTGTTCCCATTTTCCCACATCTCCTCCAGCATTGATTTCTACTTTTTGTACTCATGAAAGAATAATAACATTTGTCTGAGTTATATGATCTTTAGTGACATTATGTGTTGTCTTTCACCTTTTTTTTTTTTTTTTTTTGGTTAAGATAGTTTGAAGGAGTAAAAATAGTTGATTGAGTCTGCTTGTGTATAAAAAAGGCACACTAGGTGGGCCTACAGATAGTTGGGCCCAGTTTGAGGAGGAAAGGTTAAAGGTAAAGAGGTAAGAGTGGGATCTAGATGAGGGAAACATTGTAGGATTACAAGATTGTTATTGATTACCAAGATTTTTGACCTGGCAGTATTCTCAGCATTGTGAAATAGGAACATTGTTTGAGAATAAATTCTACTCTTCATGGAAAGAAATGAGAAGCATAGCAACTGTGTATTAAGTCCTTTTTTTTCTTTTACTTCTATTTTTCTTTTTTCTTAGATAAATTCCCACACTATTGTGCTAATAGCCACTATGGCCTTAAGACATTAGAAGGAAAATCATTTGGGGAAAAAAGAAAGGGTTAAATCTGTTTCCAGGCTGACAAGTTTAGGGAGTGTTTTGGGGGAGTAAGTGTATTGGATATTTGGACTGATAATGGTAAAAATAGACATGAAAATGATAAAAAAATTATTTGATTAATGTCTGATGTTTAGACTGTCTAATGATTAATGTCAGTGTTTTTACAACATTAATACAATTCTAAGAATATACTATTTAAGAATTATAGACAAGATATGCATAATCATGTAGCTAGGACTCTGTTATTTTAATTAGTGACCTAGTTCAAGAAATAATTTAAGTGGAAATGTTAGCCAGTTAAATGAAAATAATGGCAGTGTGTCTGCCTGAATTCAGGTTGCACTTTGGATATTGGCTGTGTAACTTCACTTAAATCTCTTAGTGCCCCAAGGATTTTTCTGAAATTATAAGAGCTACACAGTGACATTACAGGTCTAGACTAAAAAAAGGGGGAAATTGCAGCTGTGTTGTCGTTAAGCTTTGAATTTTACAATAAGAATGATTTCTTTCAGAATTTTATCTGGGGAATGAATATCAGCTTATTACACATCTACATTAGATATTTTTGAAATTTGGTCTTGGATTACAATAAGAAGCTTTAGTTTACAGGAATTAGGAGGTGATCATCCTTCCATGCTCTGCCATAGTCAGATCATTTCTGGAGCATAATCAGTTCTGGGGTCTACAGTTTAAGAATATTGATGTTGATAAATTAGAGAGCATTTTTCAGGAGGAAAAATAGGATAGTAAAGTGCCTTTAGTCCCCATCATTTGGTTGGTTGGTTGATTGATTGTCCTTCATTCTCAAAGAAGAGGACCAAAATAACATCACTATGATAAAGTCAAGTTTCAGTGTGTCTGACTGTGGCTGATCAGACCAAGCCAAACTAGGAATGCTCTATCAAAAGTTGGGCACAAATAGTCCATGTGAACATTTTGGGTGGATTCTCCAAATTTGCACATCCTGCATTTCCTTTGAGCTTTCAGTTGTGCTTTGCTTATAGAGCATAGCACCTTCTCTGATGTGGGCACACCATGCGGAATGGTCCTGGCCAATGTCTCCCATGTCACACAATTCCAGAGTTCTTGAGAGTGTCCTTGTATTGCTTTTTCTGACCACTTTGTGAACGCTTGCCCTGTGTGAGTTTTCCATAAAACAGTCTTTTTGGCAAGTGTATGTTTTGCATTTAAACAATGTGGCCAGCCCATCAGGAGTTGTGCTCTCTGAAGCAGAATTTGAATGCTTGGCAGTTTAGTTTGGTGTCTGGTACCTTCTCCTGCCAAATAATCTTCAGAATCTTCCTAAGAATTCAAATGGAAGCAGTTCAGTTTCCTGGCATGGTGCTGCTATACTGTCCGGGTTTCAGAGCATACAACAATGAGGTCAGCACAACAGCTCTGTAGACCTATTCTAATACCTCTTCTCTCCCATACTTTCCTTCAGAGCCTCCCAAACAACTGAGCTAACTCTGAACAATGCATATGTCAACCTCGTTATAAATGTATCTCCTTCATTTGGAACTTTTTAGAGAAGGGAAGATTTAGGAGTACATGAAAGTTTGTCTTCCAGCATTTGACAGCTTGTGAAGAGGGAATAGCTTTATTGTATCCTATTCTTTTTTTTCTGGGTAATTATTAGGTTATTAATAAAAGGTTATTAATCAGCAGGTTATTAATAAAAGGATGGTCATTTGGCCATCTCTCTTAGACCAAAGACCTCTAATGGCAGTGGAGTCACAGTTTATATGCCCTTCAAAGAGAAGGTGTTCCTGAGGGGTGACAGTCAATTCAGACTGGTTAACAAAAAAATATGGGGTAATGTTAAAATAAAGGTCTTTGGGGTATGTGACTTGGGTCACTCAGATCTTGGTTAAAGAAAGATCAATTTTCATATCACTTGTCTTGAACTGTGTTCTATTCTGAAAACTAGGTGAACTAGGTAGAGATTGCCAAAAGACAAATTGAAGATAGATATCAAGAAGAATTTGCCTTCAAATTAGAGCTATCTAAAACTATCCAGAAGTGAAACAGGTGCTTCGGGATGTGAGTTCTTTAGTAGAGTTTGAATGACTACTTGTTTTTTCATGTTATGAGTTGGGCTACTAAGGTCCTTTCCACCTCTAAAATTCTTTTTTCTTTGTTAGGACTAGACCATTCCAAATCTTCCTGTCTTGTATGGTTTTATTTCTCTAAATAGCACCATTAAATGGTACTTTGTTCATTTCCGTTCTGTGGCTTAGCTTAGAGCGTTTTATGCTTGGGGCAACACTAATCTAATGCTAGGTAGGCCATGGAAAAGAGCACTACTGACATGGGAGTCATATGATATGAATTCAGATCCCACCTCTTATGTGTATTAATCCCACTGTTATGTATATTTATATATATATATAACCACACTGTGTGTGGTTAAGTAACTGTATGATCTTGAGCAAGTCACTTAAACTCTGTCCCTTAATTTCTTCTGTAAAATAAAGGCACTGAACTAGAGGCCAGTTAGATCCTTTCTAGCTTTAAATCTGTGATCCTATGGTTATATATTTATATTTTTCTTTTTGGAGGGGGGAAGGTAGGGCAATTGGGGTTATACCGCCAATTTTCATGTTAAGTGTCAGATTTGAACTCAGGTCCTCCTGATATATGAAATACACACACACAGTAGATATAGTGGAAACTATTATTTGTTTTGACAGGAGATTTTGCTGACAAAATTTCCCTTTTACTCATAAGTCATTATTGGTATTTTCATATAATCAGTTATTCATCAAGCATTTGTTATGTGCCTACTGGTGCCAGGCACCATGTGCTAGGTAGGTGCTGGAGTACAAAGATATAACTGTCTCTTCATTGTCTCTCATTGCCACTGCCTAGTTTCCTTCAAAGCTCAGCTCTGTCTTACCTGTCATGTAGGACATGAGTGAGGCCTTTTCTGATTCCTCCCAGATTCTGGTGCTTTGTCTCCACTTACGGAAAGTATTTGCTTTGAAGGCAGGGACTGTCTCTTTTGTGTCTTTGTATCTTCAACCGCTAGTGCAATGCCTGGTACATAGTAAGTAGACTCAAAATAAATTTTCATTAATGATTGATTATATGTGAATGCCTAGGCTGAGTGTTAAAGGAAACTAAGTGCCACCTTGTACATGAGATCTTATTGTTGTTAGTGTGAGGCACCTCAACCCTCCCCCCCCAAAAAAAAAACCAAGAAAAACAAAACAGAACACATTGTAATTTTTTTTGCAAGGTAAAAATTTGGCACATAGTAGACATTAATATTTATTGAATGGAATGCATTAGTGAGATATATTTTTATTATTTTACAAGCATAAGTACCCTTTAGTATTTGAGGGGTCTACATCACTGTTCTGCCTTTACTACTACCATTCCTTCTTTGCCTTCATGAAAGGTAAGCATGAACTTCTGGGCTGAAAATTTACCACCCTATGACCAACCTAGTGGTGATTTTGGCTGAAGTTACATTAGTCCTCCTAAACCTTTTAAACTTGATAGACTCAGAGTTTGTATTGCATCTTTGAGAGCTCAAGGTTACCTCCACAGCTTGAGGAAGTATTGAAAAAGGACTTACGGGGAAGATTTTTGAGAAATTTAAGTGTAGGATTTCCATGTTACTATTTAGAATAGTTCTCCAACCTTGACCTCTAATTCCATTTTATTTTATTTTGTTTTTTGCTTTTTGGAGGGCCATTGGGGGTTATGTGACTTGCCCAAAGTCACACGGCTAGTAAGTGTGTCAGTTGTCTAAGGCTGGATTTGAATTCAGGTCCTCCTGACTCCAGGGCCAGTGCTCTATTCACTGTGCCACCTAGCCGCCCCAATTCTATAATTCTTGTCATCTGAACAGCATCATTTGGCTGAAAAGTTAATATGGCTAAAATAAAAACCTCTCTGAAGAGTTTCCCTGTAGCATATTGCAACATCATCACCACCACCACCATCTTTCCTTTTTAGTTCACACAAAAATGCTTGTCATTTTAAAATATGAATGTAGACTTGGTTTTATATAGTGCCATATTAGTATAAAAAGTATTTTTATTGTCCCTTCAAGGTTATCAGATTTACTTAAGATTTGTATTTTTATTTTTGTTAGGAGACAGAGAGAAAGAACTTAGAGCAAACAGGTTCTTCTGTGTGTAGCAGCTGATGATTTTGTTCTTTGTTTCTAGTAATAAATGTCTACCCTGTCAGTGTCAGGAACTTTGAATATACTTCTGCGTTCCATTCTATTTACAAGATTTATGAAGAAAATTGTGTCACAAATTTTTACATTCTAACCTTTTTTTTCCCCCTTCAGTTAACTTCATCTTATTACTTAAGTATTTTTACATTGTTACTGCTTGAATACATACAGACTCAGTCTGCATTTAAAAAGATGTTGAGCCCGGAAAGAGAGTTGGCAGTCATATTGTATTCTACCCTAGTCATTTCTTATTAAGGTCATTGTGGTTAGGTTTGTACATCACATTTCATAGAGGACTTGAAAACTGCAGAACATTCCACAGGCTTTTGTGGTACCTATTGTTAATGAACTGTTGACCTCTAGTACTTGTGAATATTAGCATAGCTTGGTACAGAACAAAGAACATGGTCTTGGGGGGGGGGCGGAGCAAAGATGGTGGCATAGAAGCAGGAAAACTCCACAGTTCAAATACCTGTAAAATATGACTCTAAACAAATTTTAGAGCTCCAGAACTCAAAAAAGTACAGAGAAACAATGCCCTCACTGAAGGCAGCTTGGCAGGTGGGACAGGAAGGGCTCATCACAGTGCTCTGGGAGCTGAAACCAGCCTAGCCTGAAACTGCAGCTTGGCCCTGGGTGGCCAGGACAAGCTGTGGCTGGAGCTTTCAGGAGAGCGGATCACTGGAAGGTATGGCAGTTTCCAGAATTATCAACCCGTAAGAAACAAGGACAAATTGAAAGGTTAATGGAACTCAGCTACATATGGGGGAGAAAAGGGGGTCTGGCCATCTGCCATCAGGGCAGGAAAGCAGCAGAAGCAGCGGCCCTAGCCACCTCCACGTGGCTGCTTCAGAGCTCTCGGCCTGCAGATTGCAGGGGGGGCCAAGCGATCATTCAGAGGCTAAGTGCTCTTGCCTTAAGCTGCCTAGATCGGGATTGTGGTCTTGGGTGGTGGTCCTGAGATACGTGAAGAGTGAGCCAAAGCTGGTGGGGGCTGCAGCGGTTTTCTCATAGCTCCAGCAGCTGCAAAATCCCCAGCAATTTGGGACAAAGCTCTCCCCTCTGGAAGCAGAGTTCCACAGAGCTAAAAAGTTAAGTAATTGACTGGCAACATGAACAAGCAAAGGAAGCAAAGTAAGAACAACAATCCATCTTTAGATTCCTTTTTTGGGGACAAAAAGGATCAAAGTATGGAACGGGAAGAAGACAACACAGTCAGAACTCTCTCACCAAAAGCTTCCAAGAAAAATGGAAACTGGATACAGGCCATAGAGGAGCTTAAAAAGGATTTTCAAAACCAAATAAGAGAAGTGGAGGAAAAATTGAGAAGAGAAATGAGAATGATGCAAGAAAATCATGAAAAGAGACTCAACAACCTGACTGAAGAAAACAGCACCTTGAAAAATAGACTAACTCAAATGGCAAAAGAGGCCCAAAAAGCCAATGAGGAAAAGAATGCCTTAAAAAGTTGAATTTGCCATTTGGAAAAAGAATCTCAAAAGCTTTCGGAAGAGAATAATTCCTTCAGAATTAGAGTGTAGCAAATGGAAGCAAATGACTATGAGAAACCAAGATACTATTATGTAGATCCAAACAAATGAAAAAAATAGAAGGCAGTGTGAAATATCTCATTGAAAAAAACCACTGACCTAGAAAACAGATCAGGAGAGACAATTTAAA
>JAQQSW010023849.1:0-10196 GCA_028646575.1 Pseudocheirus occidentalis
AAGAATGCTTTAAAAAGCCAAATTTGCCAGATGGAAAAAGAATCTCAAAAGCCCTCTGAGGAGAATAATACCTTGAGAATTAGAGTGGAGCAAATTGAAGAAAATGCCTTCATGAGGAATCAAGATATTCTTAAACAGATCCAAAGAAATGAAAAATAGAAGGCAATGTGAAATATCTCCATTAAAAAAAAAACCACTCATGTGGAAAATAGATCCAGGAGAGAAAATTTAAAAATTATTGGAGTCCCTGAAAACCATGATAAAAAAAAGAACTTAGAATACATCCTTCAAGAAATTCTCAAGGGAGATTGCCCTCACATTTTAGAACCAGAGGGTAAAATAGAAATTGAAAGAATTCACTGATCACCTCTCAAATAAGATCCCCAAAAGAAATCCCCTAGGAATATTATAGCCAGGTTCTGGAGCCCCCAGATCAAAGAGAAAATACTACAGGGTGCAAAGAAGAAACAATTTGAATACTGTGCAAACACAATTAGAATAACCCAGGATCTGGCAGCTTCTAAAATGAGGAACCATAGTGCCTAGAATATAATATTTTGGAGAACAAGGGAGCTAGTATTAAAACCAGGGATCACCTACCCAGCAAATTTGAGTATAATGTTCCAGGAGAAAATATGATCATCCAGTGAGGTGGAGGACATTCAATCATTCTTATTGAAAAAAAAAAAAGAACTGATGAGAAAATTTGACACTCAAATTCAAGAAGCATGAGAAGGTAAACATGGAAAGGAAATCATAAGGAATTTTTCAAAGTTGAACTATTTTTATGCCTACATGGAAAAACAATAATTGTGCCTTATTAAACTTTTCTCTGTATGAGGATAGGGGAAGGGAATGCAAAAGTATATATAGGTATATATGCACATATGTCTATATAGGAAGGTTTATATATGTGTATGAACACATATCTGAGTATGCATATATATGCGTATGTAGAGTGCAGCAGATCAATTGCATAGAAAGGGATGATACTTTAAATGTGAAATTCTGAGGTGGGCAAGGATTAATTAGAATGAGAGGAGACAGGGAGAGACAGAATTGGGTCAATCATGTTATATAGAAGAGGTTAGGGATAATTGTTACAATGGAGGGGAAGAACTGGAAAGCAAAGGGGACAGAGTCAACTTACTCTCATTGAATTTGGCTTAGGGAAGGAATGACATAAACTCTAAACAGACAAGAGAGTAGATGATATGGGGATGAGAGGTGGGATGATGGAAGGGAGGGCAGGGTGGGGGATGGCTGCTAGATGCACAAAATTCTGTAAAAGGACAGGGACAGGGTAGAAAATAGAACAAGGGTTGGGGTGGATAGGAAGAAGGGACATATAATCAGTCTCTCACAATATGTCCATTTTGGAGATGCTCTATGTAAGTATACATGTACAGCCTATATTGAATTGCTTGTCCTTCGAGTGTGGGTGGTTGATGAGGGAGGAACTGGAAGAACCTAGAATTTTAAGTTCTATACACAAATGTTCAAAAAGTAAATTGTATTATTATTATTTTTATTAATTTTTATTAATTACATGTAACTAAGAATCAAGATATACAGGAACTGGGATAGGGAAATCCATTCTACCCTAAAAGAAAGTCAGAGGGGAGTTGGGGGAGGAGAGGGGAGAGCAGATTGGGAGAAGGGCTACACAGTGGTATCGGCTGTTTTCAGGTAGTCGGTAGGGGAAAGGTGGGGAGGAAATTTGTAACTAAATACCTCATGGAAATGAGTGATATAAACAAGAAAATAAATGAATTAATTTAAAAAGTATCCTGCTCCATACACAGTTGCATGTAGTTTAAGGTGATCTCTCAATATCTTACCTCCCAAGCTCTTCTTAAAATCATAGGAAAAAGCTATGAATGCAGTCTGTGCCTTCAGAGATAAATTCGTTATCTTCTTGGCCTCTTCAAACTCAGTGAATATTTTCACACTTCTCATCCTAGGAGAGAATATTTATTTTCCATCTACAGACTTTTCCCACCATCTTTCAAAGCGTCTCTCTTTCAGTCTGTGCTTATTTTAGCTTTTGATGAACTCTGACCATGGCCCTCCCTTAATATAAATGGTAATTATCATTGTTTTTGTCCAGAGTCCCTTTTTTTGCAGGAGCTATATAATCTATTTGTATAGCTTGTGAATTAGTAATTGTGAAAATTAGTAGAAAGGTTAAAATTCAAAATGTGAATTTAAATTACAAAGGGAAATATGTCCAGTAATGGAAAAGCTCAGAAAGGATTTTGAAAATCAAGTAAGAGAAGTACAGGTGTAATGCCATGCATAAGCAGCTTGCCAAAAGAATGCTACTGTGAATAGCTTTTAAACTTCTGATTGCGCAGTATAGTAAAAGCTCCATTTATTCCATAACAAATCAAGGCAAACATTCATAACAAATCACAATATAATATTCATAACATCACATCTTATCACAGAAAATCACAATATAACGTTCACAACAGCTTAATATCAGAATAGCCACATAGCTTTCACCAAAGTGGTCATAATAGTAAGAAGAAAGCATAAAATAATAATTATCTAATATCCCTAAAGAAGTTTGCCTCCTCACTCAGTCATTTGGTCATCTTACAGTGCAATACTCCATCTTCCACTCATGAGGCAATCATAGGTTAACGTAATCAGTCACTTACCTAGCAATCAGTCACTAAATACAATCATTAAAAAACTACACAAACCCCCACCCCTTAGTCTCTAGTAAACTTCAATTTCATCAAGCAATCAATATCCAAGGAGAGGTCTTTTCTTCGTTTTGACTTGGAGTGGTCTCTCAGATTCCCTGGATCCCCTTTCATGGTCCCGGCTCCTACCTGAATCCACCAAACAGTCACCTGAATTCAGAGGTAGCGAGCGCCCAGCTTCTCTTCTAGTCCTCAGGTCAGTTCTTGCTACACACTGAAGTTCACAGAATCCAGCATATTTCAAAACCTTCACAAATTCTGTGGGGAAATCAAGGATTAACCAAACCACAAACAAAAAAATTCTTATCCTGGTCATGCTTCTTCAGTCCTCCAGTAGTTCAGCTGACCCTAGGACCCAGAAGAAATCTCAGCCTTCCAGGCAGCATTCTAGCAAGAGATCTCAGCCTTCCATGCAGTCTTCTTGGCAGGAACTTCAGCCTTCCCCAGATTCTGGTCTCAAGAAAACTCCAAGTCAGTTCTCAGTCCAGCCAGTAGCAGCCCAGCTTCCAGATGGTCTGATTCAAACTTTAATTTTCTAATTCTGACTGTCTCTCTCTGGGTCTCTTCTTATATACACATACATTATATAAGCATACATTGGCTTCCTGTCTCAGCCAACCCCTTCCTGTCATATCAGCAACTGGAGACAGAGTTCACACCTTCTGTTTCTTTCACAGAGGTACTTAGACCTTATCTGCTAAGGGCTAAGAAGCCACTTACTTGACATAACAAAAAAGATGTCTTCAAATTTAAATTAATTACTATTACAAGAAGGAAATCTGGGCAGAGATATGAGTGATGCAAGAAAATCTTGAAAATTTATTTAACAGGGCTAACTAGGTGGCACAGCGAATAGAGCATCACCCCTAGTATCAACTTCCTCAGTTCAAATCTGGCCTCAGACATTTGGCTGCTTGACCTCGGTCAAGTCACTTAACCCCTATTGTTTTGCCTTCCCCCCTCAACAAAAAGGAAAAAATGAAAATGATTCAGTAGCTTGCTAAAGGAAATCCAAAAATTTCTGAAGAAAAAAATGCCTTAAAAATCAGCTAAATGGCAAAAGAGGTCCGAAAAGTCAATAAGGAAAAGAATGACCAAAACAAAATTGGCGGAATTGACCAAATTCAAAAGGAAGTTCAAAATCTCACTGAAGAAAATAATTCCTTCAAAATTAAAATGAAGGAAATGTTAGCTAATGAGAATGAAGAAATAGAAGACAATAGGAAATGTGTTGTTGGAAAAACCCCTCACCTAAAAATTTGATCCTGGAGAGATAATTTAAAATTTAAAAATTATTGAACTATGTGAAATCCATGATAAAAAAGGCCCTAGATATCTTCTTTAAAGAAATTGTGAAGGAAAACTACACTGATATTCCAGAAACATAAGGTAACATAGAAATGAAAGAATTCATCAATTTCCCCAAAATAGATATCCCAGAAGGAAAACTGTTAGGAATATTGTAGACAAATTCCAGAGGTCCCAAGTCAAGGAGAAAATATTGCAAGAAGCCAGAAAGAAGCAATTTGAGTATTGTGAAAACAGAATCAGGATAACACAAGATCTAGAAGCATCTACATTAAGGGATCAAAAGACTTGAAATATGATATTCTAGAGTTCAAAAGAGCTAGGATTAAAACCAAGAATCATCTATCAACAAAACTGAGTATAATATCTCAGAAAAAAATGGACATTCGGTGAAATAGAGGCCTGTTGATCATTCTTGAGGAATAGACAAGAGCTGAGTAGAAAATTGGACTTACAAATATAAGGATCATGAGAAGCATAAAAAGGAAACAGGAAAGAGAACTCATGAAGGACTTATTAAAGTTGAACTGTTTACATTCTTTCATAGAGAGAAGATATTTGTAACTCATGAGACCTTGCTCTCTATTAGGGTAGTTGGAGGGAAAATAGATAGATAGATAGATAGATAGATAGATAGATAGATAGATAGATAGATACATACATACATACATACATACATACATACATACATACATACATAGACAGACAGACAGACAGACAGACAGATAGATAGATAGATAGATAGATAGATAGATAGATAGATAGATAGATAGTATCCTGAGTAGAATTATGGTTCAGATTTGTTCCCACAAATGACACACTGTACAATTAGGAAATAATTTCTATTTTAGTTATATACATAGAATAATAAAAGAAGTCTTAGAAAAATAAAAGCAAAGCTCCAATACACACAGAAACAGGAAGAATACATTATAAGGTAAGCAGAAAAAAGAAGAAGAAAACATCACCAATCAAGGACCACTAAACTCATGTCTTTGAGGCTGGGGAATCCCAGAATTCAGCCCTCAAGTTTTTCAATTGGGAAGAGTTCCAGGCAAGACGTCTCTTCCATGGAGTGATTCCAATATGGAGAAGGTGCTGGGGGACTTTATAAACTTTCTCAACAAAGGTGGCTCTGAAAAAAAAGTTTGGCAACTGACTCTTCATATCGCCCCTCCACCCCCTCAAGGAAAGGCTTTGTGCTTCTGCAATAGTTGATTTATTGCAAACGTGAGAGAAAACAGCCAGTTTTCTCAAAGCATGCCTTGGCACCAGGAATGGCTAGTTCCTGGGAGTGATAAATAGCAGCTAAGTTACGCAGCACATGTCCTTGATAGGTCATCTTAGGGGCAAAATAAATTTACTCACTATAGGGACATGAATTGTCCCTTCATTTGGTCTTAAGGTTATTTTGGACATAAGGGGATTCTAATCAAGGAGGTATAGTTGTCATATATGTTTTCAATTTGGGGATGTATAGAACAATTGCAAAAAATAACAAAAATAGAGTTAGTACTAGTAATAATAGGGGAATAAATATACCATTAAAATATCTAGTAGCAGTAGATGACTTGAAGAGGAAATCATACCAATGATCATTACTATCAGATACAACCAAGTGGGATGTTTCTACCAGTTTATCAGAAACTATGTGAGTCTGTATCCGATGTTCATTGATCGTGCACTGATTTTTATCCAGTAGTTGCTTTAAGTGCTGGGAAGCATGTAAAATGGAAACCAAAGTTTCAAGGGATAAATAGATATCAGGTAGAAGTAGAGAACTGTGTACCCAAACTATATTTACAAACTTCACATTGTCAAGGGAAAAGTAAAAATCATCACCCTACCAATGGAGACAACCTGCATATCCATTTCATACATCATAGAAAACTTATTCAAAGGATACAGGGTTAGAGTACAAAGGTTAGAGGGATGTGAGAGAAGGCAGGGCTCCATCTGCCAGGACATCATCTCGCATATCAGTCCTTTGTTGGTGATAGTACAACAGGTAATACAAAATAAGAATGCAAGACAAAGGAATAACATGAAATTGACACATAAGTTGCCAGTACTTAATAGTATAATGTATAATGGTTCCAGTGTACCACTTAAGAGTGCACAAAGTCTTGTCAGGTGAATCAAACCTCCATCCCTCCTGGAGAGGTAACAGAGTGTCCTAGATATTAGTCTTACTGAAAATAAGCAGTTGGGTACTTTCCCTTTGCAATAGGGTATGCATATTTTATAAGGAACATTTTATCCATTGAAACAATTTGGTTACATTTCAATCAAATCCTAGGGAAATTAAAACATAATCATTGAAAACATGTAAAAATTGGCCTTGGTACTTTAGAGTCAGTTGGTGAGGAATAAGTACACTGATAGTACAGCAAGTAATTTTCACTAGTTAGGTTACAGTTATATTTGTGGGGAAGGTCCCTTTCAACAAAGCGAAGATATGGGCAGGTGCTTCATAAAAATATGAACCTTTGTAATAGGCAGCCCAGTTGACCATGTTACACTGTGGATGTGCAGGACAAGTATAGGCATCTTGGGATAACAGTCTGGTAGCATTTCTCCATTGCAGCCGTATATAATCATATGGAGAGGTTAAAGGGACTCCTGGGGTCCAGGTCAATGTTCTCATCATCCACAGACAACCTATAAGTCAATTTAAGATGGAGCAAACAAATGGTTAAGTCATACATGATAGAAAATGTCTTCTCCTGGGTAACATATTAATACAGAATTACTAGATCCCTGGGCAATGATTTCAACTGGCCTAGCTTTATCAGAGGCATGTCTTTTTACCCATACTTTAGTTCCACGAATCAACTTCAGGGTGTTAGTACTTCCAAATACTTTCTCCCCTCGTTCAGTAACTGAAGGGGCTTCAGGTACTCTTTCCAAAGTAGGGGCATAGTAGGGAATAATAACTAACTGACATATTCTTTCCCCAGTTTACACAGAATAGGTTTCTGTGGAGTTAGTATTCAAGAGACACACCTTAATTTCTCCTCCATAGTCATTATCAATGACTCCTAAAATTTGGATAGATAACTTTGCTAAGCTAGATCGGGTCATTAGTTGGCTATAATGCCCCTGTGGTAGTTGTTTTCCAGTTTCTGTACTACATAATTGTTAGTGGAAAGATTGTAACTGAACATCATGAATAACATATAGATCATAACCTGCAGATCCAATTGTTCCTTGCAATAGGGGTCTAGCATTCTCATGCATACCTCACCACTTTATAGTGGATATGGCTTGGGAATTCCTGATTTGCAATGCAGGGGTCATTATCCTGGACAAAGGGCTACCTTCTCCAGAAGATAGAGGCCTGTTGTTTAATTGTTGCAAGGCTTCAAACAGATGTTCTTTCCATATTTTCAAAGAATTATCTCTCAATTTTATTAACCTTTTCTTTAACAATCCCTTCATCCTTTCAATTAACCCAGCTGCTTACGGATAATAGGGAATATGATACATCCATTCTATATTATGAAAGGAACAGTATTGCTCTATTTCTTTGCCTTTAAAGTGCGATCCATTGTCACTTTGAATTTGCAGGGATAATTCATAGTATAATGAGTATATCTAGGGTTTTACAAATTGGGACTAAAGACAAAAGCATCTCAAACCACACCACTCCCCCCTCAAACAGATAGGACCCAAACTCATTTGGGGACAAGGGATGAAGTTTTCAGCTTCTCGAGCTGCTTCATCCTGAGAAAAGGAGGTAGAGTTGTCCCTAAGTCGCAGGGGTCCATCCGTCAGGGGGAGGGGGCTATTGCCTATGTCTGGAACTTGGCAGACACCAGATCCGAAGGGCAGTGGCTCCAGGCAGTGGTTGGTATTCAGCCTGAGCCATCATCTGAAAGTGGTTGATGCTAAGCCTAGAAGACACAAATTTGGCAAAGAGATTAAACAAACAGGAGCCAGACAAAATAGGAGAAAAATGACCAGAAGTAGAGGGAGCATGGGTTAGTATAATCCATTACTCAGACTGTTTAACTTTCCTTTTCATGTTACATAGACTAGATACCTCACAAGCTATTAGTGTTCAATAACATAACTGTAGACCTTAAACAAAAGAAGTTTCTGACATTAACTTCACAACTGAACAGTAGGCATACATTGCAAAGCTTGTCTATGAATTGTATGATTACATTTACTTTGGAAGAGAAGGATTCTTCAGAAATTGAATCTTTAACATGCACACTCAGTTACAATTATTAACTTCTGCTTGGTTATTGAAACATAGACTTTGAGGACTTTTAGAGATTGTCACACAAGACCTTTTTAAAACATCTTTTCTGACTGTAAACGTGATCAAGGTAGTATACTGAGATTACAGCTAGATTCTTGGAGAAGCTGTCTGCATGTGATGTTGTCCTTTTCAGGGCCCCCAGGATCAAATATTTTCACTTAGGAGCAGGGGTGTTACATCAGGCTTGACAGTGGCTCACAGGGACATGATTTAATATCAAAGGCACAAAAAAATGTTTCGGTTTCCTGGCCATGTGAGGGTACGTTTACACAGGCACAAAGAGCTCAGTTTTCTAGCCATGCCAGGCTAGGCACAAACATTATAATAAGGTTTTACAAGCAGTTACAACAAAGTTCCACAAATCCACACTTTTGATCTTATTACTAAACATGCTTGAGATTTGAGTTTCCATGACAGAAAAATTTTGGGAAGCCAATCTTATACACATACTTCTTTGAAGAATCAGTTTTTTCCTATTGCATTCTTCACAATTTTAAAATCCTCTTACAATTGTTTTTTGCTTTTTTGAATGTATTCCTCACACAGTCTCAACATACTTAAGCCCTTTTAAACTTGATACCAACTCTCTGGAGACAGGAGGGGCTTGGATATACTCTCATTTGTCCCCATACCTTCTTATCTGTCTTTCATATTTCCTAGCAAACCTTTGTCTGTCTTTCCAAATTCCTTCAAGATATATATCCAGTTCATTCAGAACTACCTTTGCATTTGTTAACCCACAAACAAGATGGTCCATATCCTTTACTGACTACTTGCTCTGACCAATGAAACTTGTTATAATAGGAGAAAAAACAGGGACATATGATATACCAAATTTATGTCAGGATGAAACATCCTTGACTGTTTAAATGCAAATATCCAACCAGTATCGTTACCATCTCACAGCTAAACTCAGAAATTCAGGAGGGGAACATCCCTTTTCAAAGGAGCATCATGGAAACTGAGTCAGAAGGAGTCTCATCCTAGAGTAAGGCTAAGATTATCCCTTCGGCTGTTCCCAGGTGCAAATTTCCACAAGCTTACAGCATAAAATCACATTTTCCTCTGAGTAGCTTGTGGCTTTCCTCTCTGATATTGGTTTATGCAGGCAACTATACCCAAATTTAAACTCCAAACAAAATTTAGTTATGGTCCCAAATGCCTTTTACCTCACACAATAAGTTTCACTAGTCGCTGCTTAGGGCCAGTTTTTCCTTTCTCTTGCAGCTGCAACCAGCAATAAATTTTACTAGGTCCTTTCCATTACAAAATGGCCTTGCCTAACAGAGATATTTCTCGGGGCTTTGGCAGTTTTACAACTTAAGGATTAACTTGTGAAGGACTTTAGGCAGGGGCTGGAGGACTGCTCTGGCTTTTCAATTCTCATACGTGCAGGAGGATTGCTCAGAACAACTTTTTTTTCTTTCTCTTTATCAGTCTTCTCTCTTTTGCATACAGTACCAATGAACAACTTTAGATTTTAGCATTGAAACAATTTCACAAAATAACTTAGTTCATGACCCTACAAGTTAGCACATAACTTCTTAAAATACCAGACTTTAAACATTGAAAAAGAACAAGATCTCTCTCTCACACACACACAACACAGATGAAATAAAAGTTCTCTTAAACAGGAGCATTTCTGTAATGAATCCTGTTCATGATTCTAATTATGTCCTGAGTAGAATTATGGTTCAGATTCATTCCCACAAATGACACACTGTACAATTAGGAGATAATATCTATTTTAATTATATACATAGAATACTATAAGAAGTCTTATAAAAATGAAAACAAAGCTCCAATACACACAGAAACAGGAAGAATATATTATAAGGTGAGCAGAAAAATGAAGAATAAAACATCATCAATCAATAAGCACTAAACTTGTGTTTTTGAGGCTG
>JAQQSW010023850.1:0-10196 GCA_028646575.1 Pseudocheirus occidentalis
GTCCCTGTCCCTTTATTGAAGTGTGAGCATCCAGCATCCCTCCCCCAGACCCTGCCCTCCCCTGTCATCCCACCTTTCATCCCCACGCCCCTTACTCTCTTGTGTGGCATGATGTCCAGTTTAGAGTTTATGCCATTTCTTCCCCAGGCCAGATTCAATGAGAGTAAATGAAAGAGAAGTTGTTAACAGTTATCCCTTGCCTCTTCTATATGGGATGATTAACCCCATTTTGTCTCTCCCTGTCTCCACTCATTCTAGTCCTCTCCCACCTCAGAATTTGCCTTTTAAAGTATCATCCCTTTGTATTCAATTGATCCTATGCCCTCAATGTACACATATATACACATGCTCAGATATGTATTCTTATCCTGCTTCTCTTTATTACCAAGAAAAGAATATGGCAAGAAACCAAAGCTTGCCATTAAACAGTGATGATGATGATGGCTAGTATTTCTAGACCTGTGCCTCTACGTTGATGACTCTTCTATAAGGCTTTAAAACACGTCCATTGCCTTGATCCTGTGAGGTAGCTAGAGCAAGTATTACTACCCACATTTTACAGCTTAATTCAGAGAAGTTGAAGGAGGTCATAAAGCCAGGTAAGCAGAGAAGCCAGGGCTCCACCCGAGTCTTCTGCTGGGAAGACAGTGTACCTTCTATTACCCTACATTAATTTAGCAAAAAGTCATTTTTCCACTAAAAGGAAAAGTTCTGTTTCCACATGTATTTTTCTCCATGCAATAAAGCATCACCTCAAAAAAAAAGGTAGATAAGTGATTTATTCACAATAATTGGAAGGCAGTATAGGACTACATTCATACAATATTGGGGAAATGTAATACTACCTAATTTCTTATTAAGAATTCATGAAAATAAGGTAGAGAATCTGAGTTTCTAACTCAAAATATTTAGACATTTCTAGGATTTCAAGGTCAATCACATCCAATCCTGAGGCATAAATCTCTACAACATCACTGCTAGCAAGTGGACAGCAAGTTTTCCATTAAAGACCTATAATGAGAGAGTGTCACTGCTTCCCCAGGCAGCTTGTTCCATTATCCAATGGCTGTAATTGTTAGGAGGAATTCTTTCTTCCACTGGACTGAAATATTCCTCCCTAAAACTTCTACCCTTTCCAACACGGCAAAAACAAAACAACTCTGATCAGTCCCATGCCTGACTATTAACTCCAGAAGATTGGTGATAAAAGCATCTAGTCCTTTCCTGACAGAGAGGTCATGAACTCAGGGTGCAGAATGAGACATCTTTCTGGCTATGTACAATGCAGGAATTTATTTTGCTTGCCTATGTGTGTTTGTTACAAAGTTATTGTTGGCTTTTTCATGGTGGCACAATGGGAGATTAAATTGTTATTTCTGAAATGAAATAAATAAAATTCAACGAAAAACCTATGCTTTTCCCACCCTAAGTTCTGCCCTCTCAGACCACAGAAAAATGAAGTGGAACGCCTCCCACCCAGGCACTCCAAAATATTAAGAGACAAAGACACTATATATTTATGCACAGTAATATTATTAGACGAATTTCTAGATTCTCCTTGATGACAACTTTAGCAGCAACAGAACCCAGTGCATTCTCTTATTTAAGGGTGCAAGAAGCTGCCATGCTCTGGCTCCTGACTGCTCCCCGCAGCAGTCTCCCCTTCTCCCTTCTTTAAGCTCTCTACCACTTTGGTAAAAGGTAATGACATGCAATAAAAAGAGCTCTAACCACCTGCAAAAATGTGAATACAGACCCAGGCAGAAGAGGAGGCCTCTGCAGATACCGGCTACAGCAGGAAATGTTCTACCAATCCCTTCCCAGTTCCCAATTTAAACTGTCTCCTGAACCCCGCCTTCCTCCTACTTGGGTCTGAAATGTGTTACTGGAAATACCCTATTGCTGAGAAATACTTAACAAAACTGAAAGCTACAGGCTGCCCTTCCTGATGACAAAGATAATCTCATGAGCTAGCCCAGCTGATGAAACAGAGATGATTACATTTTTTGGAAGGATTGGCTCATACAGTTGAAGACCTAGTACATCTCATGTAAGTTACCCATACTTAACCTCTCTAGGCCTCAGTTTTCTCATCTGTAAAATGAGACTAATAATATATTACTTAACTCATCGGATAGAAATGGGTAAAGTGTTTTATAAAACCTTCAAACATGAAAGAAATGAAGCTGTTATTACACAGCTTATCCTAGGTTTTACACCTTTCTCCCTGTTTGTTTTCACCATTGAAAACTCTGTATAGCTTCATGTATTTAAGAGGAATTATGGTGAAAAGAAAGGTGGAAAGGGACGGAAGCATTGGGAATTACAGAACATCAGGGTTAGAAGGAACCTCGGAGGTTACCTAGTCTAACCTATACCTGAGTATTTCTTCTTCAAATCTATTTATCTCCCCCAAGTCTCCTTAACTCCGGCCCCACACTGATACCGTCTACTGGATGTTCCTGCCTGGATGTTCTGTTAATAACTAAGCTTAAAATATAAACCCAAGAATCCAGAGAAACCAAAAAAGTATAAACACATTTCTATTTGAGCAGTTGGAAAGAGCTATATGTGACATTCCAGCATTCTAATGGGGGAAAGAAATGGGTATAACAATCATAGTAATTAACACTTATCTAGCACCTTAGGGTTACAAAGTATTTAACAGATGTTCCCACATTTGGTTCTCCTAAAATCTCTGAGGAAGACGCCATTATTCTCCTCATTGTATTGCTGAGAAAACTGAAGCAAAGTGAGGGTTAAGTGACTTGCCCGGTGGCACACAGCTCCTAAGTATTTGAGGCTACCTTTGAATTCAGGTCTTTCTGTCTCCAAATCCCATCTTCTATTCACTGCGCTTTATCCAGGGGCCACTGAGTTCTCTGAACGTCCACCTCCCTTCAGAACTTTAATGTCTTCATGGATTATTGAAGAAAAGCAGAGGTCTTAAGAAGTGCTTAAGACAGTTCTATTCTGACAGTTTCATCAGGAGACAGAGAAGATTGGGCAAGAGAAAAGACCACACTAGTGTAGAAAAGAGAAACTGGAGTGAGAGAACTTGCTATTTCTTATAACTGGGGTATATCAGAAGAGCATGCAAACATGGAAGTAGCCAACATCAGGTAGAATCTGCAATGACACCACACACACAGTCTGGTACAGAACTACAACAAAACCAGCAGGGAAACAAGCAAAGCCAGGGAAGAGGGAGGGGTTATGAAGGAGGTTAATACCAGAGACAGAATAGTCACAAGCAAAGCAAAACTTCCTGATTCTGAAGGACTAAAAGGGGCAGGGAGGGAAGTTTAGAATCTAAGGGACAACTGAGACGCCTTGTGGCACACAGTGACAGAGAATGGAATGAAGCGCTCTGCTGTGAGATGGTACAAGAGGAATTATTTCTGAGATCCTCAGTAGGGTGAATGGTTAAGAGTGAAGTGAGCTGGACCAAAACCATTCATACAAGGACACTGTTATGTGGTAAATGAAAACAACTCTGAAAGCACAAAGGAGCAAGACAGTTTTTTTAAGTAATGGGTTAGGGTTGGGCAGTATGTGACTTCCAGCAGGACAAGGAAGCAAGGATTCAAAAGTAGAAAATACTGTGTTTATCTGAACTGTTTACTCCTAAGATCAAAGTAATAATCAAAGGTGAGAGCAAAGTAGGCGTGATAAAGACTTAGGAGAGGGAGTTGTGGGATGACTGAGGTCTTGGAGAATGGGATTAGAAGTGAGAGAGAAATGGAAATACAGAGTGTTGAGGTGTTTGGAGACACCCCTTTTCCCAGAGCTACGGCCCAGCAAGCAGGCTGTACCCCGAGCGTGGCGTAACAACAATCCTTTGCACTCTGAATTTCAGCCACTCCCCAAACCCCAGAACTGTTTTCTGGCCCCAGGTGTTCTCAGAGCTTGGACAAGCACCTGCTATCTCCCATGTTCTAGTCACGAGACCCTGCTATGAACCAAACTTGTCACGTGTTGCTGTTATCCCTCATTGTCAGGACCACAGCTCCTTTCTTACTGAGATCTCCCCACACTAAAGTGGGCCCCTCCCACCAGGGGTGAGACCCTCCCACTTGTGTCCTTGCTTGCAAACCGTTTTGCTCATTTGGAAATTAATTTAGCTTCTCTTTGTGTCCTGACTCTCCTCTCTAGTCTGCTCTGTTCAATCCTGGCCATTTCCAGGTTAGAGGCCTATTCCTGTCCAGCTGATGGAGAGAAATTTCAGAGTCCTAGATCAAGGAGGCAGCATAAGGTTATGTTGAGGGACAGCTAAGGTAAACTGAAGGTGTCATTCATGGTGATTGAGGAGGTTAGTGAACTGGGAGGCTGTGAAAACTGAGAATCCTTAGGTATGACATGTTAACTGGGCTGAACTAGCCTCTAACTTAGGGACAGCTGGAGCCAAACAGAGCATGCCAGACACAGGACAGTCAGGAATCAAACACAAGTTTGACTTCAAAGTGAGGGAGACAGCTTGTAAGCAAGGGGGAAACATGACACAGGTGTCGGGGCCCTTCTCCAAGTGTAGGGACCCGCCTTAGTGTGACCAAACCTTGATTTATATGCTTGTGGCTAGATAAAGAGTAAAACAGTATAGTGTAGCAACAGTGAGGCAAGGCTGTCTAGTGCCAAGAAATCCATTCATAGCAGGGCTTTTTGTTTGGGCCTCTTGGTGCCTGCCTGGGCTCAGGACCCGTCAGTTCTGTGATTTAGTTACAGCAGTGTTATTCCAGAGGGTGAGTGCAAAGGATTGTTGTACTGCCAAGCTCAGAGGACAGCTTGCTGGGCCTTAGCTCCAAGAAACAGGGTGTCTCCTAATATCTAGACAGACGGTGGGGTTGAGGAAAGAAGAAAGTCATTACTGGACTCCTTCAGGTCAATCAGCAAACATTTCTTAAATGTCTACTATGTGTCCAGCACTGGCTAAGCACTGGGATGCAAAAAGAGGCAAAGACAGCCTCTGCTCTCAAGGAACTCACAGTCTACTGGGGGAGACTAGTAAAGTAGCCCTCACTGGAAAATCTCCCAGTAAAAAGTGGAGGAAAGGACTTGGGCAAAGTCACACAGCCAGTGAGCCTCTGAAGTTGGATATGAACTCAGCTCTTCTCCACTCCAGATCTAGTGCTATTAGTCATATTTCTCCAGTTCTGTATTCAGGTGTCAGATACCAAAGGAGCTGAAGAAATATTTGTTGGGAAGGAGAATAAGGGTCAAAGGGAAAGTGAGGGGGAAGATTCAGGACTGGGGAGAAGCTGACACGGTAAACAATGGATGAAGTTACAGGGTATGATGAGAGAAGATGATGAAATTCCAGAGCCTGGAGGGAAAGGGAAAAAGAAAGAGAAAGGAAAGGGGTGCTGGGGTGAAGGGAAGGTCGCAGAATCAGGGGCCGGGAGGGACCTTCTACACTGTCTAGCAGTTCAAAGCCCATAAAATCCCCAACTTTGGTAGGAGGAAGTGATCAAGGCAGAGCAAGAAGCCATGATGATGATGATGATGGCAGTCTCGGCAGTCTGTGAGTCACTGCCCCGCGAGGCAGGCGCTATTCTCGCCCCAATCTTGGGGGGGGGGCTCGCTTAGAGTAGGGTAAGGAGCATCCCGGGGCCCCCACGTGCCGGCGCCGGCCAAACGCTGGTATCTGGGACGAGACCCGGACCCACGTCGGTCTGGCTCCAAGCCCCACTCACTATCCATCACCCCACATTTACGCTCCATTATTGATGAGGCAACGGGAACACAGAAAAGTAAAGTGACTTGTCCAAGGGCACAGGGCAGTAAGCGGCAGCGTCGGTCTGTCATCCCGGGCCCTCTGACTGCACCCCAGCTCTCTTTCCGCTGCACGCGCCGCGAGGTGATGGAGGTCTAGGGTGGGGCCGGAGGCCCGGGTGAGGGGCCCTGACAGCCGTCATGTCTGTCACCCCATAGGAAGAGGAGGAGCAGGAGGCCGCGAGGCCGGGGCTGCGGGGCAGTGCAGCAGGGGGGATCGGGGGCTCCCCGGCGCCAGGCGGCGGCTCTGGCCGCACGATCCCTCCCGTCCCTCCCCCCGGGATCCTGGCGGGGCGGGCTCGTGGAGAGTCCCTGGCGGCGCTCGACCCTTCCTCCAGGCCCGGCCTCCCGCCACCACTCACTCAGGTCCTGCCGGCTCGTGGTCCCGGCGCAGTAGCCGCAGCCGCAGCCGCAGCCGCCCGCTGGCCTCAGTGACTGCGGGGCCGGGGCGTGCATCTTCACTGCGGTCCGGCCGGAAACAGCTTCCGGGGATGCTCGGCCGCCGATTGGCTTGGCGAGCGGGGGCGGGGCGGGGCCTAAATGGCCGGAGGGAGGTCCCGTGGCCTCGCGAAGGCCCCTCTCTTCTTCCCCCGCCCTCTGCTCCTCCCAGGTTAGGGGCACCCTAGTGGGCAGGCGGAACAGATCTTTCCAGAGAAAGGGTTGCACCCGGACCCCGAGGCCCAAGGACAGAGCGCTTCCGGTGGAGTGGAGATCCGCCTCCGGGCCTTGGGGCTGAGGCTGGGGGCTAAGGTGAGGGTGAGAGAGGGGGTGGCCGCGCGGTCTGTGGGTCCTTTCCCCGCCCCAGTCCTCCGTCCCCTGCCTCCTGGGCTCCCATTCCGGTCCCTGTCGCCCCCGCTCCTCTTATGAGTTCGACAGCTGCCCCTGGGGCCCCGGCCTCGTTCCTTTCCTGGCCTCTGAGCTCTCTTCTCTGCTTGTCCCCTGACCTTATTAGCCGACGGACCCCGGTTCAAATCTCTCCTCAGACAGCTTAATAGCTGTGTGATTCTGCACACGTCACGGAGCCTCTGCCTGGCCTCAGTTTTCTCACCTGTAACACGGGTAGGGATAGCAGTGTCGCAGGGTTATTGTGAAGGTGGAATGAAGCAATCAAACAAAACGATTGGAAACCCTTTGCGAACCTTAAAGCTCAGTATAAGGGCTGCTCTTCTCCTTCTCCGTCCTCTGCCTGCTGAGACCCCCGTTCTCGTCTCTTCCTTCTCTCCCGTGTACATTCCCCGCCTCTGTTCCTTCTCTTTCCTCCCCGCTTTTTGGGTTTCTTCTTTTTCCTCTTTCTCCTGTCCGCTTCTTGCAGCTTCCCTTCGCTGCGGCTCCTACCAGTTGCTTTCTCATCTTTGCTCCCTTTTCATGCGTTCATGCCCGTCCCTTGTCTTTTCTCTTGTCCTTCCCACTTTCCCTTCCTTTTGTCATGTCTCCTTGTCTCTTTCCTCTCCTCATTCTTTTTCTACTTCTTCCCTTCCCACAGTTTCCTCCTTCCTTTTTCCTCCTCTCTTTTCTCCCCACTTTAGTGTATAAAATACATATAATGAGGGATGGGTTTTATCACTTAGTAGGTGAATGTTAGCCAATCACTTCCCTTCTCTGAGTCTATTAAACGGAGATAATAATTACAAGTTCTTTTTAGTCTCCTCTGTGAGCTCATCATCCACACCTTGCATCTTATTTTTGGTTGTGCCAAAGGCTTTGTCCCCGACCCTCTTTTCTGTGTGCTTTTCCCAGTACACCACCTCCCTGCATCAGAAATGTTATTATCTTTGTACAAATGACTTGCAAACCAACATATCCAATCCTCCTCTATGTCCTGAGCTGGAGTTCCACAGACCTAGCTGCTTATTGGACATTTCATCTTGGATGGGGAGTGGGGGGGTGGGGCTGGGGTGTCAGCAAACTGTGGCCTGAGGACCAAATCTGGAAAAATGCAAAAAACATTCTTAGCTCTTGGATCTTTCAAAAATAAGCCGCAGATTTGACCCAAGAGCCATAATTTGCTGGCCTTTGTTCTAGAGACATCTCAAACTCGGATATCCAAAACAAAATTCATTCTGTCCCCTGTTCTCCCCAATCCTCCTCTTTACTGAATTTGACTGGGGAGCTAATGTGGCCAAGGACCCTGAAAGTCTTGGCCTACAACAGAACGCTTTTGGAGACTGGAGTTACCCAAGCATATCTATAGTTACGTCCTGCGGCTAGCAAGTCTGGGCCTAGCTACCAGCTGAGTGAAATAAAAGGAGAGAAAGAGAGAGAGAGAGAGAGAGAGAGCTGAATAAGAAAGGGAGAGAGACTGGGATGTATTCCATAGTCTGTTTATTGCAGACCTGTTTCATACAGAGCCAAAGATACATGCAAGATACAAGGACCATGTCCAGAGGCACAAACAGGGTGTTGCAATGAAGACTTGCAAATTAACTCAGTACTTTCTTTAGATATTCATGAAACCAATGAGAGCATCCACTTAACAAGATTATACTCTCCTTGGTATCAGCCTAATGACCTTTGTAGAACTGGGGAGCTAACGTGACCAAGGACCCTGAAAGTCTCGGCCTACAACAGTTACATGAGAAGGAGTCATTAGAAAAGGAGATTGAAGATATAGGAGAGGGAAAAATTGCTGGAATTTGATCTTGGAGTGACTGTAAGAGGTGAGATCAAGGTCACAAAGAAAGGAATTAGGCTTAGGAAGGCTAATAAAGATAAAAGGAAAGGAAGAGTTTATGAAAGTTACTTCTACATTTTGACTAGAAGAAGGTAGTTGAGGGATCTTCCATTGGATGGCCTCTGTTTTAGTTAAGTTGAAAATAGTTCATCTGCATTAGATATGGTTGAAGGCTTCAGAAGAAAAGATGTGAAAGTCATTGTGGGGAATGAGATAAGGGCATCAGTAAAATATAGAAAAATATTGTCTGACAGCAGTGAAGGCACATTATAAGCTTATAGAGGATGACATCACCTTAATTTTTGTGACTTTCTGTACTGGGGTTGAGTAGTGGTTGGCCAGGAACTGTGGGAGGTGGTTGATGAGGTGAGAAGTCAAGACTGGAGGGGAGTGAAGCTGTGGTTGGGAAGATAGGCCAGGGGCTTAGGAGGGATGAAAGGATGGGGACGCCTTGGGGAGGATGAGAAACACAAAGATGAGGATAGAAAGCTAACAGATTGGGATTTAAAGTTCCATGCTATAAGATAGCAAGGCCTGGAGAGTGTCCATGCTGGCACATGGCCAGAGTTGGGAGAGAAGCAGCCCAGTGCAGCGCAAGAGGTGTCCCATTTAGTCAGAAGACCGGAGTCAAGTCCTGTTTTTACACTTAGTAACTAAGTAAAAATTGGCAAGTTATAATTTAGCCTTACCTTCAGTCGCGCATTTTTCAAAGATCCTTATTCTGAGAAGGGGTTCCTAAAACTTCAGTCCGCTGGGACAGGGCAGGAGAGATGGTCCTTGGCCCAAAAAAGAAGTTAAGCCTTGCTGCTCTACGGGTTTAGCTGCTTCATATTTTCCCTTTATTTTTCTTCTAATAAATTTAATAAAAAGAAAAGGGATTGTGATATTGAGCTGTTTCAGATCGAAATATAATTCTTATTTTATGGTCCTACTTGTGTTGATTCTTTGTTCTAGGGCCAACTTGGTAATAAGAGATTTATGGTTAAGTGTTATCTCAGAATTACAGACTTTTTCTCCCCTCTCTTAAATAAGTGGAAACTACCAAGAATAGCATATTACCAAGCTGACTTATCTTAGAGGGAAAAAACAGGCCACTTTTAATCTTCCTTTTGGCATTACATAAACATCTAAAAATGTGTTCAGTTTATGTCTTGTATTTAATATTTCTGCAGAGCCTTTCTGTTTAGGAGAATGTATGTCTACTGACCCCATTATGGTCCCATTCAGATGGAGAAAGCTTAAAATTCTCCCCTGAGAATGGTCTTAAAACTATTCCATTCTGTAGATATTTCTCCTGTCTCCATCATGATTTGTTCTTTCTGTATTCCTTGCCAAGAGGGGAGAATGTATGTGTTATGTAATGGGTCAACTGTATTTTGATGCTGCGGCTAGCAAGTCTGGGCCTAGCTACCAGCTGAGTGAAATAAAGGGAAAGAGTAAGAGAAAGCTTCTAGCTGAATAAGAAAGAGGGAGAGAGAAGGGGTTGTATTCCATAGTCTGTTTATTGCAGACCTATTTCATACAGAGCCAAAGATATATGGAAGATACAAGGTTTATATACCCTTAGGAAGGAACCACCCTTGGTCTCGATCTTTCTCTACCCCAACCCAAAGCCAATCACACCTTAAGCTCTTTATCCTGGGACCGTGTCCAGAGGCACAAACAGGGTGTTACAATCAAGACTTGCAAATTAACTCAGTACTTTCTTTAGATTGAGAGCATCCACCCAACAAGATTATACTTTCCTTGCATATCT
>JAQQSW010023851.1:0-10195 GCA_028646575.1 Pseudocheirus occidentalis
CAAGCTGCCAAGAAGAAACAATTTGAATACTGTAGAAACACAATCAGGATAACCCAGGATCTGGCAGCTTCTACATTAAGGGATCGAAGGGCATGGAATATCATAATAATAGTAATGAAATCAATGGCTGAAATACAAAATCTTAACTAAAATATGAAAAAGTAATAATGATGATAACTGAATTTCATACAATATACATTATCTTATTTGATCCTCTCAACAGCCCCATTAGGTAAGTTAGCACCAGTATCAGGTGAGTCAGCCAGTTAACATTTAGTAAATGCCTAGTATGTGCTAAGCACTATGTTAAGTGCTGGGAGTACAAAGAAAGGCAAAAATAGTCCCTGCCCTCAAGAAGATTACAGCCTAATGGAGAGGATGGCGTGCAAATAACTATGTTCATACAAAAGACATATAGGGTGAAAGGACGGAAACACTCCCCATTGGGTAGGTACTGTTGATATCTCCCATTTCATAGATGACATTAATTGGTTTGCTCATGACCTCAGAGCCACTAAGTGCTAGAAGCACTGTTCCAATCCAGGGTTTCTTTTCGCAACCCAGCACCCTTTCCAACACTGTTTACTTTGTCATCTCAGGATTGTAACTGTGGTCCCTCATTTTTCGCCATGAAGCTCAGGCTCTGACTTGATTAGAGGGGTAGTGATTTGCATCCAAATGTCTTTTCTAGTTATTGTTATTATAAATATTCTGTTATTGACTCCAACTCATTTCTTGCTTCTATTTCTCCTTTTCCACAGCCTCTATTTGGGGGATCTAGGACCTGGAAGGGAAAGGACTGGATAGCATGTCCAGCCAGGTCTCAAGGGTGCTTTAGAATCACAGAATTGAGAAGTAAATGGAGGAAGGAGTTAAGTCAGGGGAATTTGGACCAGAGAGGAGCCTCTTTGTAGTCTCCGGGAATTTGTTGAGAGTAGAAACAAAGTGTTTCTCCCACTCAGAGCATCTCCAAATGCTCCAGATCAATAAGATCCCAGCAGGGCTGTCACAGGGCAGGCTGAATGTGTCTCAAGATGACAGTAGCCTCTACTTTGCTGGATCAGGCAGATTGTCTTTGATCATTTGGTAACCCCTGGGACATTTGCTTTGCTAGTGATTGTTAAAAGGATAGAGCTAAGATACTGAAAACCTCTCCCAATCCTACCCTAATTCTGTAATAGAAATTAACTGATATCAAAAGGTAGTGCAGAAGTGACTTCCTATAAACAACCCTCTTCTCTTCCCCTTCTTCCAATGCATGTGCTAAGAGAGATAATGCCAAGAAGAGAAAAGAAGAAAGAGAAACCACATTCATTCTGTCCCTTTGAAATTCAGAACAACTCTGATCTCCCTCCACAGATTGTTCTGTAGTGAACTGATGGAGGCATTGAACAGGCCTCTCAGTTCATTAGGAGAGATTAATTCTGCAAAAGACTCCTAATTCTGGAAGGACAAAGTCCATGAAATGAACCAAACCCTCCTTAAGCCCCTCCCCAAATGAGCTGTTATAAACACTTTATCACTTACTCTCTAGGCAAAGCCTGAACCGAGCATGCCACAGAATCCCACCTCGTTAGACATGCTGCAAGGAATAGAAACTGAAGAACACTTTAAAAACATGTCTGGTCTAGCTATCAAAAAGTACTTGTTTATTCATTTGGACTTGAGGTTTGATGAAGTTTGATCATACAGACTCTGGAGAATCAAACTATGTGAGAAAGTTATGAGATGGGGGTAAATTTGCCACAAAATGTAGGGTGTCCCAAAAATCTGATTTCAGTTGAAAGATTTTTCTGAAGTTTAAGAAGTCTTACATCTTAAGCTCTTGATCAGGAGATTATCAGTAGGCCTTAGCTCAGGGGGCATCACTCAGACGCCAGTACTGGCAGTACCTCTGGGAGTGCTCAGGCCCTGGCACAGTGGGCATCTATAGACCCTGGGCACATGGGAGGCACTGCTCAGATCCTAGCACAGATGGATCAGCCTTGGCACAGTGGACAAAGCTGTAGGACCCAGCAGAGTGGGTGCTGATAGGACCATCGAACCCTTTAATTATCTTTAATCTGAAACCAACAAAGGCCCTCCACATAGTTGCTAATGCGTATTCAGTGGTTACCAGTTTCTCAGGAAGGTCTTACAGGGCCAAAGGGTAGAGATGCTGGGAGGTGTCTTACTTTCTGGTGAAGGGAGATGAAGCTATCTACTCAGGCTATGCAGAAGAAGGGGTAGAGTCCTTTAATAGGGACCTAGAAAGAGATAAATATCTGGTAAGATTTGGCCTCCCCACTTTTCCCCACCATTGGGCTCTCAAGGAGAGAGAGTTCTTGGGCTGGAGAACATTGTCTACAATGGTACAGGGAAATTCTTATTATTGACCTCAACACAGTGACAGGCTACATGTGAGAGGGAAATGACTACTCAGCTATCTCACTTCAGCTGAATCTGATTCACAGTGAAGTTTAGGTATTCTGCCAGAAATGTCCCCACGTGTACCATAGTGCCGATGTTCCTGGTAGTGCTTCTGTTCATCATTACCATTTCAGAGACCCCTGTGAACTGCAGAAATTTGATATCACTCACTGAATGGACCAGATAATTAAGATCTGGTACTTGGGTCTTAGAAGGGGTGATGGGGAGGACAAAGTCTGGGATTTCTGGTCTGCATTCTCTTCCATAGTCTGTCACTCCTTCAGGAGGCTATTAGGCATAGTTTGTGGTCTTTTTGGGGTATTTCTGTTTTATTTTATTTTCCTACTTTAGTGCTGCCTATGCTATGCTTCACCACCTCCAAATTAGGGTTACTCAGTAATGGCCCTAAGGGCATTTATGTGGTGGAAGGTATTCTAGAAAACATATAGGATGTTATCACCAATGGCTGGAATGTGGTAGGAGTAACATATATATTAAGGTCCCTGCCACAAAATCTAGGCTAATTAGTCCCTAAAAATGAACAAATACTGAACTTGAGACTTAATTGGTCTAGAAAACTAAGGTCCATGCTGCTGGCATGGCTTTCTCTTTGGGTTAAGTACAAAATCTTGTCCATGAAGAGTTAGAAATTCCTCTTTCATTCTTGTTACATGCAGTGGTGTGCCAGAATGACAGGGAAGCTGAGCTTATTAGGTTATATTATTTCCATGCTGTGGCTAACGTCCCTGACTTTTGTTAAATACTCTGAGTGTCTGATTTCATTCCAATCTCAAACCTGAATCATCGTCACACTAGCTTGAGTCAGGCCTGATTTACAATACCCAGGAAATCCAGGGAAGCACTGTATGTTAAGATGATAAACTCATGTGAAGGAAACCATGAACCAGACAGAGAAAGAATGGTACCTTAGTAGAGGCAGAAACAGAAGCATTATTGCTATTGGAGTTTATTACAAACCCCTATGATAGAAAGGAGACTAGACAAAGAATTTGGGAAACCAATCCCCACCCTTCCATGGAGGCTTGATACAGCAGTGATGTAGAACTTTAGTTGCCTGAGTATTGGTTGTAACCCTCACTCTGCCAAAAGCAGAAAAGGTTATGCTACCATAGTTTGCCCTAATACTAGTGCCATCTGCCAAAAGGTGGCTACAACAATGAATAAGACTGTAATTCAGGACATGAGTCTCACCAGCCAGGAGGAACTGGTGGCTGAAAGAGAATTGATAGGAACCTTGGTGGCAAGGGGTAGGTAGGAGGAGAGACTGTTCCATCATAGCATTTGTGTGATAGGAGCGGAAGGTCAGGTGTTGTCTGAGATACAGACTAGGTTTTGGAAAATAAATTCCTCAATGAATCAACAAGCATTTATTATTCACTTACTATGTGCCAAGCACTGTGTGAGGCTCTGACAGTCTTTGTCTTCAAAGAAGTGTTACATTTTACTGGAAGAGAAATGTACACATAAATAATCATATTTTGGTCTTGTCCAGTTATTTCAGTCAAGCTCCCCTCTTTGTGCCCCAATTTGAGGTTTTCACTCAAAGATACCAGAGTAGCTTGCCATTTCCTTCTCCAGCTCATTTGACAGATGAGGAAACTGAGGCAAACAGGGTTAAGTCACACAGGTAGTAAATATCTGAGGCCAGATTTGAACTCAGGAAGATGAGTCTTCCTGACTCCAGGATCAGAGCTCTATCTACTACACCACCCAGCTGCTCCTAAATAAACATATATATATATATACATATATATATATATATATATATAATATAAAATATGATATAGTTTGGAAAGGAAGGACACCAGCAGTTGGAAGGATCACGAAAGGCTTATGTGGAAGGTTGTGTTTGAACTCAGTCTTGAAGGGAGTAAAGGACTTTGAGGAAGAGAGACGGAAAGACTGCATTTCAGGGATGGAGATGGAATATGGGGTCCTGTGGGTGAGAACCAGCAGAAAAATCAGTTTGACCTGGTGGAAGAGTGCAAGAAGAGGAATAATATATAATGAGGTTAAAAAGGTAGCTCAGGGTCAGGTTTTGAATGGTTTAAAAAGTCCAACAGAAGAGTTTCTCTTTAATCCTAGTAGCAATAAGGATTCCCTGGAATTTATTATTAGGGGAGTGACATGGGTAGCCTGGGAAATCAGGCTTAGGAAAATCACTTTGGCACCTGTGTGGATGAAAAGAGTATCAGAGAAGGGATGGAACATTGCCCAGAATGGCTGGGATAATAATAATGGATGATGGAGAGAAGGCATAACTGCCTGATTTTTATTTTGTTTGTTTTCTCTACCAAGAGGGAGTTTTGGACTAGAAAGGATGCCCAACATTAATGGGGAGATAGTAAGAGTATGCCTTTTATGAATTCAATTCACCTACTTCTAATGCATTTCAAGCTCTGGTACTGAAAAGACTGAGAGAGGTCATTATTAAATCCTCGTCAGTACTATCCGAATGGTGGAGAGACATTGGAGGACTGGAGAAGGTCAAATGTTTTTCTGGGTTTCAAAATAAGAAAGAGAGTGGAGTTTGCAAATTATGGGTCAGTGAACTTGACTTTGATTCCTGGTAAAATTTTAGGTTGAATTATTAAAGGAATTGTTCTTGAAAATCTAGAAAATAAGGTGGTGAATTCAGTTCAATTACAAGTTGTATTAGAAGGTCTCTAGGGTCCCTGAAAGGTCCAGGGTTTTATGATCCTATGAAATGCAGGTCACAAAAGGAGGTGGGCTATTTATGTAATGTGAGTGAGAGATATCTGACAAATGATCCATATGTCATGCTGGAACCCACATTAAGTTAAAAGACCAAGAGGAAAGCCTACAATATGTCTGGCAGATTCCCTATAGAAGATTTAGGAGCAGGCATGGACAAGAATTTCACAGGTCTAGATGTTATAGAAAGATGGAAATCTACACAATAGGAGGAAATGCCCCATCAAGGAGATAAATCCAAAAGACATTGAAATTTATGATAACAATGCATGTAAAATTGGGATCTTCAAAATATACATGTCAGGAATAAGATGCAAGAACTGAGATCTTGTCTGGTGACTTATAAAGAGAACTAAAAGGGAAGGGAAGATAATTGGAAAATGAGCTGAAGGAAAGCAGTATACAGTTATCTTTTCTACTTTGCAAGGCATAGGGGTGCAGTGCCCCTGCAATTAGAAAATCCACGTAAAATTTTTTGGCCTGCCATTTGCACGAGAGAAAAAAAATTAGAATTTTTTCTTTTTATTTTATGGGGTTCTTATAGCACCTTATTTGGGTTTGATATTATACAATGTAATACATATTTATGCATTTCTGAGTTTCTAAACTTTCTGTATTGTCTGTTGTCTTTCATGTGTTGTCTCTACCTTACATGATTCCCCCAAAATTCTAATTTAATTTCTTATACCAACCTGCAATATATCAGAATCTCAATGGGGAAAATCACAATGTGAAAGGGGTAACTGTATTATAATGGAAAGAACACTGGATCTGGAATCAGAGTTCAAGATTTGAGTCTTAGCCCCATCACTCTTGGAGTGACCTTGGAAAGGTCGTTTGCTGATGCTTCAGTTTTCTTATTTCCAAAATGGATTATAACACTTATAGTCCCCATCTCACAGGGATGATGCCAGGGGAGTCAAATTCTACAAAGGTATACCACCACACAAATACTCTCTCCCATCTCTTCTCCTTTTGTACTGAAGTATGTGCCATCCCTTGTGGCTCTACTCACCATCCCTCTAACTTTCCAAACCAAAACATCCCTCCATGGCCACCACTCTCCTATATGTGTTGTTTCTTCCTATTAGATGTGTGCTTCTGCCTTCTGTCTCTTTTTTACTGTTTCATTATATTTTTATTTCTTTTGCTAAGTATTTCCCAATTATATCTTAATCTGGTTTCCCACACTGTCTTCAAAAAAATTTTTTTTTTTTTGGAAAACAACCTCTAAAATGGTGGGGGATGGGACTGGTTCCATGTAGGTGTCAATATTCCCTTCTTTTAGGCCTGGTACAGCAATGTACAATGTTTCCTTTCTCTAGATGATCTATTGACTTTCATCCTTTCTTTCTTTAGTTGAACTGAATTAGGGCCTGACACCTTTTTTTTCAGAGTGGGGGAGGATGGAAAGTGTATTCTGCACAAAATCTCTGCGGCTTTGGTGATCCATAAACTCAGGGTGTCCCTAGGCAGAAAGAAGTATCATTTCCCACTCTTCCTCCTCATCTGGCTGGGCAGAATAAGTGTATACTATTTCTTTGGTTGGAAAGATAGACAGGAGGGTAAGTTATGCTGGTGAAGCCTCTTCAGCCAGAGAAGGTCCCAGAGTATGCCCAAGACAAAAATAGGGGTGTCAGTTTATGCAAACACTGCTAAGAGTGTGGAGGCTGATGGGAGAGGGTGACTGAAGGAGCTGTTTAGGGATTATCATTTTCTGGTGTTAATTTGTAAGGATTTTACCTTGTCAGGGTCTCTCTTTTTTGTCCTGTAGATTCAACTGTAATTTTTCTACATCTGGTGCATAATTTCTCTTTGAAAAAAATTTTAAAAGCATTAATGATGTCAGGTGTGTTGGTGCACAGTATAATCTCTGCTACTGAGCAAGTTTAGATTGAGAATTACTTGAGGGCAGGGACTGTCTTTCGCCTCCTTTTGGGTCCATAGTACTTAGCACAGTGCCTTTGACATTGTAGGCACTCAATAAATGTTTATTGATTGATTGATTGGTGGATTACTTGAGCTCCAGAGATTGGAGCTGCAATGGACTGAGAGAGACAGAGAGAGAAAGAGAGAGAGAGACAGAGAGACAGAGAGAGAGACAGAGACAGAGAGAGACAGAGACAGAGAGAGACACACACACACAGACAGAGAGATTCACTTTAGTTTTTATTTTTTTGTATCCCCAGAGGCTTCAGGATTTGACACATAGAACATAATAAATATTTTTCATTCATTCATTCATTCATTCATTCATTCATTCATTCTAATGTATATAGAGTGGGCCTGTGAAAAGCAATCACAAAGATCTACAAAGATTTAGTTAGTCTTCCCCTTGCCCCATCCCCCGATGGTCCTGGCCAGAAGAGTTGATGTGGATGTGTGGCTGGAAGAGGAAGGTAGTGTTTGTGGGTAGGTTGTACACATAAGAGGTAACGGTGAGTTTTTATAGTCTTAGTGATGAGGTGCAGGCTCTGGGAGTCCCCTTGAGCTCTCCTTGGATCTTTGAGGTACAGGCTCTGGGAAACCTCTTGAAAGTCTGATTAAATCTTCCCACTTGATGAGGCATTTGCAGAGGCCATAAGTTTTTCATTATGGCTGGGCCCAAACTTCTGTTACTGGCCTAGCCCTCTATTGTCCATGTACTTCCTACCCTTGAACCTATCAAAATATCAATCTACCCTTGCATTGACCTCACTAAGTCCTCCTGAAGACCCTCCCCAAACTCATTATTGGAGTCTGTCCTCATTGACTCCTCCTGAAGACCCTCCCCAAACTCCTCCTCTAGACCACCCCTAGATTCCTCTGTACATAAGACCCCATCTTTCCTCCATGTGGTGTGAGAGCACCATAGAATGACCTAGCACAGACTTGCTCTGTCTTGTTTGCCAAATACAAGCATCACAGATACCTAGGCTCCTTAAGAGTCTCCCCAATATGGCGAACTATTAATAAACTATGCTTTTCTTTGGCTGAGAAGACTTGAGTCAAATTCATTTGACAGGACCCAGCATGTTGGTATTTTGGGGTCTCCAGAGCAACCTTAACCCTCTTTATGGGTAACCTCTTCATTAGGAGCTTGGGACAAGTTTGGGAATATGTTGAGAGGCAGCAGCAAATGCTACAGCCCAGATCTCAGAGAGGAGGAAGAGGAAGAAGAGGATACTAGACACTGAGCTGGCCCCAAGATCCATGATAACAGTGTACCAGACTGGGACTTGATTAGTTGGTTCTATTAATTTTGCGTTACATTTCCTTGTTAGGCTTAGATGTGAGTCCCTTTTGTGTTCTTTCCGTGCCTTCTAATAAACCTGTTCTATGTTTAAAGTGCTTATTATCCTGGAATGAGTACGAGGATCCCATTGACCCAAAGGAAAAGATGTGAGAAAGATTCAAATGTTTCCAGAGTTTTCCTGGGTGGGGGCAAAATTAGCTGAAGAGATTATTAAGTTATTATTAGAGAGAAGTCCTAAGATGGAACCTATTTGGTGTGAGTCCAGAGCTGCTATCCTGAGCCAGGAAGATTACACATTTAAGGCACATTTGTAACATAGAAGACACTAGAAATGTGTTTATTATCCTTATTTATTGACATGACTCAGAGGATGTGCATGAGTCTTTAGAGCCTGTTCTTTTTTCAAACTTTCAACAAACTGAGGTAATAGAAGTACAAATGCCTTTTGAATGCAAGTACAAAACCAAGCTTCTTTCCCTTCCAACACCTGCTTCTCCTACCAGCCTTCCTGCTTCTGTCAGGGGCCATCACGATCTCTCCAGTACCCCATGTCTGAAACCTTCCTTCTCATTCAATCATTAATGTGATTACTGATCGCATCCTCTCCATTCTGCCTCTTCAGTGTCTCTTGCATCTAGATGTTTTCTCGTCTCTTTCTGCCTCCACCTGTCTAGTGCAGACCCTCTTTACCTCCCATCTGGGCTATTACAGTAGCCTCCTAACAAGCAATCCAATCCAATAAGCATTAATTAAATGCCTACTAGTATCAGGCACTTTGCTAAGTACTGTGGCTGCAATTAAAAGGAAAGACAATCTGTGTGTGACCTCAAGGAGCTTATGGTCTAAGGGGAGAGACAACACCCAGAAGGAGGCAGAAAAGTTAGGAGGTGAGAGTGATGGGGTACGGGCACTGGGAAACCCCTTGAACTTTCCTTGAATCTTCCCACAAGAGGCATTGAGTTGAAGCCAGACAGAGCAGCAGATGCAAAGCAGAATGAACTGAGAGTCCAGTTTCTGCCCTCTATAAAGGAAGGTGAGACAAATGAAAAGCCAGAGAGACAGTTTTTAGATAATTAATAACTCATTTATTAATTAGGTTAGCTGGTAATCAATAAATTGATGGTCAGTGGTTTCTCTCCCTAACGGAAGACAAAACCTTGGTGATCAATGAATGTTTAAGTACCTTTGGAAAAGAGGGTGCCCCTGACAGGCAAAAATCAACCCTGAATGGTGAACAATTAATGAGGAGGTGAGCTGAAAGTCTTCAACTACTCCTGCTGAGAATGAGGCTTGATCACAAGACTCAATCACCTCCAGTCATGGGACAAAGGTATCCATTTCTACCCAGATCACTGATTGTTTTTTTTCTGGGTTACCTAAACTCCAAAATAAGGGCACAGACTAATGCTTTGGGGCTGGATTTCACCTAGCTTAGATTCTGTTTATACTCTAAATAGAAGTAAATTCTGCTAGTTGGGTGGGGCCTCACCCAAGATTGAGGATCCCATTCTGCCAGGATTTGGGCAATCTGGTCTATCAGCAATGTCCTTCAGAGACTGACTCACTTACAGGGGCTATTCCCTGAATGAGAAAATAGAGAGGAAAAAGCCTTAATCCTAATTTGATAATTGGTTATTTTTTATGTAATAAATTTTATTTGTTTCTTGTTTACATCATTCATTTTCATGAGATTTTTGAATTACAAATTTTCTCCCCGTCTTTCCCCTACCCCAACCCCAAAACAGCGATCCCACTCTAGAGCCCCTCCCCTGGTCTGCTCTCTAACTTCCTGGTAGGGCAGGGAGGGTCTCCCTA
>JAQQSW010023852.1:0-10195 GCA_028646575.1 Pseudocheirus occidentalis
ACAATCAAAAGAAACTGGGAAATAATACATACAGGGACAGAGGCAGGGAGCCCCTCCCTGCCCTGCTAGAAAGCTAGAGGGGTGTTGGAGGAGGGCATAAAAGGAAACAGATTGTGGGAGAGGCCTTACAGTGGGATCAATGTTCTGGGCTGGGGGGTAGGGGTAAAAAGGGGAGAAAATTTGTAACTCAAAACCTTGTGGAAATGAATGATGTAACCAAGAAAGTAAATTAAAAGTTTTAAAAAAAGAGGGGGACAAGAGACTAGATGACTCTAGGTCCAGCATAGATCCCACAATACCACAGCTGATCCATCAAAATAACACATTTATTTTGCCCTCTGGTTCTAAAATATCAGGGCAATTTTCCTTGAGAATTTCTTGAAGGATGTTTTCTAAGTTCTTTTTTGATCTATTTTTTCATTTGTTTTGTTTGTTTTTCATTTGTTTGGATCTGTTTAATAGTATCTTGATTTCTCATAAAGTCATTTGCTTCCATTTGCTCCACTCTAATTCTGAAGGAATTATTCTCCTTGGTGAGCTTTTGAGATTCTTTTTCCATCTGGCAAATTCGACTTTTTAAGGCATTCTTCTCCTCATTGGCTTTTTGGGCCTCTTTTGCCATTTGAGTTAATCTATTTTTTAAGTTGTTATTTTCTTCAGTCAAGTTGTTGACTCTCTTTTTATGATTTTCTTGCATAATTTCCATTTCTCTCCCCAATTTTTCCTCCACTTCTCATATTTGGTTTTCAAAATCCTTAAGTTGATCTGTGGCTTATAGGTAGTCTTCATGTTTCTTAGAAGCTTTTAGTGTGGGAGTTCTGACTGTATTGTCTTCCTCCCATTCCATGCTTTGATCCCTTTTGTCCCCCAAAAAGGAATCTAAAGTTTGGTTGCTGTTCTTACTTTGCTTCCTTTTCCTGCTCACATTGGCCAGTCAGTTACTCAATTTTTTAGCTCTGTGGAACTCTGCTTCCAGGGGGAAAGCTCTGTCCCAAATTTCTGGGGTTTTCACAGCTGCTGGAGCTATTGGGAGGCTGCTGCAGCCCCCACCAGCTTTGGCTCACTGAAAACACAACCCAGGACCACCACCCAAGATCACGATCTGAATCTAGGCCCCTGAATGCAAGAACCCTTATCCTCTGAAAGGTCACTTGGCCCCCCTCCAGTCTGCAGGCCAGGAGTTCTGAAGTACCTATGTAGGGGCGCCAGCAAGGTCGCTGCTTCTGCCACTTCCTTGCCCGGGGGGGGCAGTTGGGCTGGACCACCTTTCTCCCCCAAATTTAGCTGAATTCCACTGACCTTTCACTTAGTTCTTGCTTCTTATGGCTTGATAAATGTGGAAACTGCCATAGCTTCCACTGATCCACTCTCCAGAGGGCTCCAGCTGCGACTCTTCCTGACTGTCCTGGGGCCAGGCTGCAGTTTCAGGCTGGGCTGGTTTCAGCTCCCAGCCTGCTGTGATGAGCCCTTCCTGATGAACTGCCTTCAGCAAGAGATGAGTTTTCTGTATTTTTGTGCGTTTTGGAGCCCTAAAATTTGTTTAGAGTCATATTTTATGGGTATTTGAGGTGAGAGCTGCAAAACTTGCTGCTTCTAAGCCACCATCTTGGCTCCACCAAAAATAA
Source organism: Pseudocheirus occidentalis (assembly GCA_028646575.1). NCBI lineage: Eukaryota > Metazoa > Chordata > Mammalia > Diprotodontia > Pseudocheiridae > Pseudocheirus > Pseudocheirus occidentalis. The sequence continues at coordinate 1,626 of JAQQSW010023852.1, forward strand.
TACGTTTATATGGTACTTTATGGTGCACAAATTACTTTCCTCACAACAACTGCAAAGGAACCTACAGAGCAGAGGATCTGGGTTCAGATCCTGCTTTTGACCCTTAGTGCCTGTGTGGCCTTGGGCAAATCACTTGACTATCCTCCGCCTGAGTTTCCTCCTCTGTAAAATGAAGGACTTAAATTAGAAAGCCTCTGAAATACCTTCAGAAGAAGGAAAGAAAAGGAAGAAGAGAGAAAGGGGAAAAGCAATCATTTAGCATCTCCATTGCATCAGAAGACTAGTGCTAAGCACATTTACATCTGACTGGATTCGAACAACAATTCTGTGAGGCATGTGCTGGTATTGCCACATTTTACAGATGAAGAAACTGAGGCAGAGGTCAAATGACTTACCTGGGGTCACACAACTAGCAAGTGTCTGATGCTGGATTTGAACTCAGCTCTTCCTGACTCCAGGCTCAACACTCCATCCAGAGCACGACCGAGTCACTCTCATTCTGCAGATGATGTCAAACAGCTGCCAACAAGAAGTCAGTGGCTTCCTCCACATCATGCTGACAGCTATGGTCCAGAGGAGACCATAAGTCAGAATTTCTGACCCTGAGTCCCAGTGTTCTTTGTGATCCATATGCCCTGTTTCCATCTCTCATAAGTTCTCTTCCAGTTCTAGGTTCCTAGACGATTTTCTGGTCTGCCAGTAGGGAGGTTTTAATGCACACAAATTATTACCCTGTAGCAATTGTCAAGCTGTAATAATCCCAAAGGATTTACCTGGAACAGCAGAACTTGGTGTTCAATTCAACAATAGCTTTGTGTTGTTGTTTGCATTCTGGTTAAGGTTATTATTAGGCTGTGTTTTTTAAAATAACATTTTTATTGTAATGATAACAGGTCAGTAAAATATGCCAGCCAACGTAATAAAATCATGAGAAATGAAGGCACAAGGCTGGGAACACAGCAATTTGGCAAGTAGTTATTAAGTGAGATCAGTCTGTACTGTGACTTTTCATTCTTACCACCCCCCCCCCCGCCAAACTATTCTAGAACCTCATTTTATGCAGTCTCTGTTTGGATTTGCTGACAAAGCTTTCACCACATTCATGTTCACCTTTTCTGAGGACTAAGGACCTGACTTTAGATATTATGAGGGAGGATCAGTTCATTCAGAGATTCCCTCCCAGAACAAGCTGAGCAGATACAACAATCTCTCCACTACCTCTTCTTTTCAAGACCCTCTGCTGCCATTTTGTAAATTCACTCTGGTCTCTTTTGATTTTGTACATTTTGATTAGCAAACAAAACCCAGCAGTGGTGGAATGGATGAAGTGCCAGACCTGGAATCAGGAAAATGTGAGTTCAAATGCAACCTCAGACACTTTCTAGCTGTGTGACTCTGGGCAAGTTACTTAACCTTGTTTGCCTCAATTTCCTCATCTGTAAAATGAGCTGGAAAAGGAAATGGCAAACCATGCCTATGTCTTTGCAAAGAAAACCAAGAATGTTTGATAATAATGAGATGTCTCAGTAATAATAAGAATGCAAAAGAGAATTGCAACAACTCGGCACCCAGACTCTAGCATCCCCTATGCCCACCACAGACCCTGAAAATCTCTCGACTGGGCAGGCAAGTACCCAAGCTAAGTGCTTTCAGGGAGCACTTTAGGGAGTCATGGTGTTAAAATGTGAATGTGAAATAAGATTATTACATAAGACAGAGTCTAATTTTATAAAAAATCTGCTTTGAGATGATTTTCCACAGCTGTTTAAAAATCCAGTCTGACCTGCTACCAGTTTCATTCATCCTCACAACAGTTCATGCTGTAAACAATATAAAATTGAATTCTATGCTTCTGTGCCCAAAAGTAACTGGCACCGGGGAAATGGAAGCTGTGAGAATGACCCCAGTTCTCAGCCTCTGCTAGTGCTAAGCCATGAACTTCATAGAACTTTCCATCAAGACTGATCAGATAAATCCTTACTGAATCCTGGAGTTACCAGAAGGGATAAGCAAAGATATGCCTGGTTGTATTTCTCCACAATTTTCTTTAAAGTCTTGGTTTTCTTGAGGTTGGGAAACAGGCAGGTTTCATGTCCTCTTCTCATTCGTGACCCACATGTCCCAGTTGTCCATTGTTCTGCTGGACCTCAAAATCAAAGAGGATCATGGATTTAGAGCTGGGGCCTGTGATGTTTTGGGTTAGGAGGGCTTCTCATTTTCCAGATGAGGATATTTAGAGCCAGAGGGGAAAAGTAATTTGTTCAAGATCACATGTGAGTTACTGTCACAAAGGAGTTTCAAACCCAGGTTCTCTGACTTCAGATTCAAAATTGTTTTCTCTGTCTGGCACAGAGAAGAGGAGGTTCTGACTTCAGCGCTACAAGACAAAGCATGGGGTCCTGGCTCTGGTTCACACAGTCTTTCTCTCACTCCTTCCTTCAAAAAGGTTTAAGCATCTACTGTATACTGAGCACTGTGATAGATACCAAGGAGGGACCTCAGACCATAAACTTGTACATGTATTGTGTGTATACATATATAAAATTATTATAATATATGCTATGTATATATTAACATAGACAACACACATGTGTATACATCAGTATACATATGGATCCCAATATATGTGTATTGACATGAGGATATATATGTATATATACATATACACATGTACATGTGTGTAAATGTAAAAATATGCATGTATGTGTGTATACAGCTGTTGTTATGCAATTATTTTTCAGTTGTGTCTAACCCCATTTCATGATCTCATTTGGGATCTTCTTGGCAAAGATACTGGAATGGTTTGCCATGTCTTTCTCCAGTTCATTTTACAGATGACATAATTGAGGCAAACAGGGTTAAGTGTCTTGCCCAGGATCACACAGCTAGGAAGTATCTGAGGCCATATGTGAACCCAGAAACATGAGTCTTCTTAACTTCATGTCCAGTATTCTAAACGCTACGCCACCTAACTGCCGTTTCTAAAGGACTGGCTAACTCTAAATCTGTGGTTACTCCTTAATGCTAGTGAGATTAACCCTCTGATATTAGGCTGTGTTTTTTAAAATAACATTTTTATTGTAACGATAACAGGTCAGTAAAATACGCCAGTGCAAATCTTGCTTGCACATAGTTGTTGGGCATGTTGGGCTGGATAGTATTAAATTGAACAATGAAAAAGCAAGAAGACCTGAGTTCACATCCAGCCCTAGGCACTTACTAGATGGGTGCCTCTAGGGAATTCACTTAGTTTCTGTCTGACTCAGTTTCCTCATTTGTAAAATAAAGATAAGAATAGCTCCTACCTCCCAGGGCTATTGTAATGATAAGAGGAGATGATATTTGTAAAGTGCTTTGCAAACCTTAAAGCACTAAATAAATGCTATCACTTATTGTTGTGGTTGTTGTTGTGGTGGTTGTTGTTATCTTCTTATTGGCCCTACAAGATTGTAAGGTCCTTGAGGAGATGTTTTTGCTTTTTTTTATATCCCAAGTACTAACAGAGTCTGGCATGTAGTAGGTGTTTAATAAATGCTTGTTGATTTGAGTGATTATTTCCTTCACCACCTCACCTTGTAATGGTAATGTAATTTGAATTTGAAGATCCCTTTGTATTCACAAAGGTAACAGGTACTTAGCACTTAGTAATTAATCAAACCTCTGTTAAAGAAACAGAAGGTATGAATCCCTGTTGCTGTCTTAACAGTAAGGGGTTTGCTGAAACAGAAAGAAGCTAATGCTGTGTGTATAAAAGGAGAAGCCCCTGCTGGGTCAGACAGATCTTATTGGAGCAAGCTTCATGGAGGCAGAAGCTGCTGCCTCCAGGGAGGCTGAAGAGTAAAGCCCGCTCAGACTGGAGAGAATGATTATGATTTTGATTTTGAAACCTAAAAATCTTAAATAATTTTAGAAAAAAACTTTATTGGGTCATTCGGCCAATTTGAAAGACATAAAAATGTGATTCCTTCCAGAGTCTTTGTGAAGTTACATTATATAGATTTCAGACAAGGGCATAAGGATATTTCCTGACTGGCCTCATTGGCAGTGGGCAGTTTCCAGAGACAGGCAGTTTGAGATGTATCTCAGCAGGTAAGTATAAACATTAAAATTTGGGGAACTCAAAATGCAAGCTTTTGGTGGACCAAAATAAGACCTAGGTGGGCTCTAAGCATTACTTGTAGCCATCTGGTCTCCCCATTAACCTTACCTCTATCATAAGCTTTGGGCTAGACAATTTTCTAGTCACATAAAGCTAGGTTAAAACAAATTTAATAAAGGATAAATAATAAAATATTTTCCTCACAGTGGTGGGTTCCCCATCATTAGAGGCCTTCCAACATGGGCTACATGACCGCTTTTCTGATGTGTAATAGTACGCATAGTTTTTATGTTTAGATTGAACCAGGTCACAGTTCAGGGTCTTTCCAATTCTAAAATTCTATGGTTTGTGAAATCATCAGACTCAACACCCCTCATTTTACAGATGATAAAGCTAAAGGGAAGTGTCTTGTATAAAGCCTCATAGCTAGTCAAGGGCAGAGCCTGGAATAGAACCCAGGCCTCCCATACCCCAGGCCATTGTCCTTTGCCCATATCTTGATGTTTTCCTGAATCAATAAGAAAATCAAATATGTTACATTTTTGCCATATCCTGGGTATTAGGATTGTCAAGATTCATAATAAATCATACCAGAGAGTGTTTCATTCTTGTTCAGCTATTTGACTGGGATGAAGATATCTTAATTTCACTCTGGGAGTCTCCATTCCAAGCAATCAAAGTGTTTCCTTTGTTAAAATATGAGGAAGCAGCATGCAACAGGAACACATGTCTCCTTTAGCATGATCAGAAGTCTGAGCTTCAGAAAAGAGTGATGGGTTGAGTATTACCTCTAATAGGATCAATGGTAGTGGCAGGAGCGGCCATACTAAGTACAAACCCCCAGCACAATGGTCTCTGGCCTTCTCCCTGACTCCATAACATTGCTCAACTCTCACTAAATTCCAGGTCTCAGTTCCTGGAGTCCTAGGAAAGTGTCATATTATGGATGGTACTTCCAAGTGGGGCCACAACAAAAGACTTTATCTACCAGCAGACATTTTCTCCAGGACCCATTAGATACATATGTGAAGATATGCAAAATATATACAAAGTAAATGGAAAGGAATTTCAGGAGGGAGCCACTAGCCCCTCAGGAGATAGCAGGAAGCCTCATGTAGGAACAAACCGGAGCTTTGAATGAAATTATGGATTCTAAGAGACCAAGGTGAGGAGGAAAGAGTTTCCAAGCATGAGGATAGGCAAAAGCACAGAGACAGGAGACAGAAGGAAAAAGTGAAAAACATGAAAAAGGCCATTTTGTTGACAAAGCAAGGAGATGTGTGTGTGTGTGTGTCTATAACTTACCCATGGGGAAGGAGATCAGGCTGGTAGAGGGATATTTTAGGGTGCAAAGGTCACAGAGGTAGTTAAAATGAGTAAATACTATGTAATTTAAGTTTTTAAAATACCATGAGGTAATACCATGTAAGGACATAAAGTGTGAAGTCTGGAATGATAGGTTGGAGCCAAGTTATGAAGTGCCTTAAATACAAATAAGAATTTATATTTCATTTTGGAGGAAATCATCTCCAGACTCCTCCCAGCAACTTCCTTGGCTGTTCCCTGTGCTGGGAATGCTCTCCCTCATCACTGTTATTTCCTGTCTTCTCTGATTTCTTTCCAGTCACAGGTAAAGTCTCATCATCTACTAGAAGCCTTTCTTGCTAGCCCTTAATGCAAGTGTATTCCCTTCTACCGCTTATCTCCAAATTACCCTGTATATATCCTGTTTGTAGTTTGTTTTTTTCATGTTGTCTCTTCCATTAAGCTCCTTGAGGGCAGAGACTGTCTTTTGCCTTTCTTTTTGTGTCTAGCAATTAGTATGGTGTTTGGCGCACAGTAGGCACAATACCTTTTGACCGACACAGTCAGATGTGCTTCAGTAATATCACTTTGACATCTATGTGGACTGTGGATTAGAGAGGCTTGAGGCAGGGAGACCACTCACAATATTTCAAGCAAAATGTGATGAGATCTTGACTGAGGGTGGTGGTCCCATGAGTAGAGAGAAGGTTATGAGTGTGAAAGATGCTGTGGAAGTAGAATTGACAAGATTTGACAAGAGTTTGGATATATGAAGCAAGAGAGAATGAGGGGTTGGGGTTGATACCAAGGTTTCCAACTTGTCTGACTTGTGGTTGTAGTGGTCTTAAAAAAAATATTGAAATTAGAAAAAGGCGAGATTTGAAAGAGCATTTTCTTGAACATTTCCAGGAACTGGAGGTATACCACTCTATAGAGTACTCCATTTTATTGTCAGATAGTTATAATTGTTAACAAGTTCTTTCTTATGTTGGACCCAAAAATTATCTATTTCCCTGTAACTTCCATCTGTGGGTTTTAAATCTGCCCTTGGGACACTGGCTTCCTGATCAAAGGAGAAAATAAGGGACATTTCTAGGAGATGGGGAGTGGAGCAAAGGGAGGTAAGAAAGTGTCAGCTACTTCACAGATTTGTCTGACTGCCTATATAAAATGGATTGAAACCACTTTATACCCAGGTTTCAAATCCTTAATTTCTGTTAAATAAGTTATTCAAAGGTATTTCTGGTATAAACTGGGGTGCTTGAAACTCTGGGATCTTTCAGAATACAAGTCTGTATCTGGAAGCAATTTATGCCTAATCTTGTGGGTAAGTTTAATGTAATGATAAGAGTTTGATGTAAAGTTCAATTTCCATTATATTCTCAAGAACTTCAAAAGATCTACACTTTTACTGGTGTATATTGCCCCTCCATCACTAACCTAAGAAACTGGCGTTTTTATAAATGGTCACCATGAGTCTCTGCAATCAATCAATCAATCAATAAATGTTTATTAAATACCTATGTGCAAGGCATTTTGCTAAGTGCTAGGGATACACAAAGAGACAGAAGATACTCGCTGCCCTCAAGAAATCATTACCTGGTTACGGGAGGATATAGGGGGATGGGGAGATGAAGCATGTGTTAGACACCTGCTAAGGGCCATGCACTGAGCTAAGCTCCTATATGGCATTTGGTTATTATTATTCCCATTGTACAGTTGAGAAAATTGAGGCCATCCAAGGTTAAGTGACTTGTCACACAGCTAGTAAGTGTCTGATGTGGGATTTGAACTCAGATTTTCCCCACTCCAGGTTCAGGGCTTTATCTACTATGAAATCTAGCTATGGTATAGATGGCCATGCTTCCTCCGGTAATGGATTTCTCTAAATTTAGTTGTATTATAGATAAAATTACTAGAAACATTATCTGTCTCTGTTTCTACATTTTATGTGTGTGTGTCTGTGTATATGTACACACAAACACATATATATATGCATATAGTTATATATATACACATATACATATATCTGTGTGTCTGTATGTGTATATATATATACACACATATATGTGTGTGTATAGATGTGTGTATGTATATGTGTGTGTGTATCTTGCCTTTTTATCTTGCTAAGATCAGATAGATGTTATCTCCATCCCTGACATTGACTTCAAAACCCAAGGTCACTTCTATATCTTGATGAGACCTTTAAGTACGACTTTAGTGGAGTTTATTGCATACAACCAAATAAAATGTTGATCAGGAGAAAGAGGAGAGACTGGATTGGGTATGTAAAACAAATTATAAAACTGCTTAATTGGGGAAAAGAGTCAGAACTTTAAAAAACCCAGTAGCACCATACTCTTTTTCATCACCCAACTTAAATGGAGGACCTGTGGTTTGGGGGGAGAGGATATTATCTTCATCTTCTTTCTAGGACATTTCTCATACTAGCTAAGAGAAGGAAAGGGCAGCTAGGTGGCACAGTGAATAGAGCACCGGCCCTGGAGTCAGGAGGACCTAAGTTCAAATCCGGCTTCAGACACTTAACACAAAAACTAGCCATGTGACTGTGGGCAAGTCACTTAATCCCAACTACCCTCCAAAAAGGAAAAAAAAGAGGGATAAAAGCAGGAAAAGTACAATGGCCTTTTAATTAGTTGCAATTTAATCTCTCAATAGAGGTAAGAACAAAAGGAAAAGCTTTTGACTATAAAGTTCCATAATGAGTTGAAAAAAATTATTCTATAGAAACCTAGAGGCCAAGATGGCGGCGTAGAAGCAGCAAAGCACCACAGCTCCCACACAAACACACTAAAAAACTCATAAAATGGGACTCTAAACAGATTTTCAAGCTCCAAAACTCTCCAAAAGACAGAAAGCACATCTGTTGCTACAGGAAGCTCAGCAGGTGGGGCTCTTCTCAGCAGTCTGGGCAGTCTGGGAGCCGTGGTCGACACCGGGCGGCTCAGGCCCTGGCGTATCGGGTGGGGAGTCGCGTCTATAGGAGAGCAGATCGGCTGCACTGGAGACAGTTACCACATTTACCAGGCCAGAAGACAAAAAGGCTGAGAGAAAGGTCGGTGGACTTTGCTAAGTGGGGAGGAGAAGAGTGGGTCCGGCCAAACTGCTCCCAGGGCAAGGAAGCGGCGGGAGGCGGCTGTACCAG
>JAQQSW010023853.1:0-10195 GCA_028646575.1 Pseudocheirus occidentalis
TTTTTTTGGTCGTGGGTTTAAGGTAGACCAATAATTTTCAAATTTTCTCTCCTGGATCTATTTTTCAGGACAGTGGTTTTTTCAGGGAGATATTTCACATTGCTTTCTATTTTTTCATTTCTTTGTAACTGTTTAATAGTACCTTGGTTTCTCAAAAAAGTTGTTAGCTTCTACTTGCTCCACTCTAATTCTGAAGGAATTATTCTCTTCAGAATGCTTTTGAGATTCTTTTTCCATCTGGGAAATTCGACTTTTTAAGGCATTCTTCTCCTCATTGGCTTTCTGGGCCTCTTTTGCCATTTGAGTTAATCTATTCTTTAAAGTGTTGTTTCTTCAGTCAGGTTGTTGACACTCTTTTCATGATTTTTCTCGCATAGTTCTCATTTCTCTTCCCACTTTTTTCTCCACTTATTTGGTTTTCAAAGTCCATTTTCGGTTGATGTATTGCTTGTAGGCATTCTTCAAGTGTCTTGGAAGCATTTGGTGTGGGAGTTCTGACTGGGTTGTCTTCCTCCCGTTCCATGCTTTGATCCTTTTTGTCCACAAAAAAAGATTCCAGAGTTTTATTGCTGTTTTTATTTTGCTTCCTTTACCTTATGTTTTCCAGTCAATTAATTGGTTGTTTTTTTTAGCTCTGTGAAACTCTGCTTCTAGGGGGGAAAGCTCTGTCCCAAATCGCTGGGGTTTTCCAGTTGTCAGAACTATTGGGGGGGTATTGCAAATCCCCCCAGCTTTGACTTGCTGAAAGCACACCCCTGGACCACCACCCAAGACCAAGATGTGGATCCAGGCTACTAAACAGAAGAGCACTTGGCCCTTATCAATCAATTCAGCCCCCCTGCAGAGTCCGCAGGCCAGGGGCTCTGAAGCAGCCCAGTGGGGGATGTGGTTGGTTCCAGCAGTTCCCTTCCCTCACTGCTTTCTTGCCCCAGCGGCAGATTGGCCGAACAGCTTTTCCGCCCTCCAATTAAGCCTCAAAGTTTCACTTTCAATGACTGTCTCTGATACTGGATTGCTGGATTTGAAGATCCCCTCAGGTGTTTTAGATCTTCTCTAAAGTAGACTCATGCTGCGGTTTGGGAGGCTCAGCTCCTCCTGGCTGCCCTGGGGCTTGGTCTTGATTTCTGTTTTCAGGCTGGGCTGGTCTCATCTCCCTGCCTGCCAGCCTGCAGCTGCCCCTCTCTAATCCCTGTTCTTCATGCCTTGTTAGATGTGGAGGTGCTGGAGGCTGTAGATCTTTTCTCCTGCAGATAGGCTGCTGCCCATCTCAGCTTGTCTCCTTCCCATTGCCCCGGACCTGGATGCAGTCTTGGCTCCTGGCCCACCACAAGAAGCCCCTGCTGCCAAACTGCCTTCTGTGAGAGATGTGTTTTCTGTATTTTTGTGAGTCTGAGAGTCCTAGACTTTGTCTGGGGTCATATTTTATGTTTGTTTAGGGTGGTTGTGTAGGAGCTGAAGAGCCTTGCTGCTTTCAGCCGCCATCTTGGCTCTGCCTGCCCCTCAAAGTTGCTCTTAAAACAATATTTCTGTTACTGTATAAAACATCATCTTAATTATTTCAGTTAAATATATCCATTTTTTTTCTAAAATTAATGTGATCATCACTTTTTATACCACATTAATATTCCCCACAATCATATGCCACAACTTATTCAGCCATTCCTCAATAGATGGGTGTCCCAGCAATTTATAATTCTTTGCCACCATGAAGAGAGTTACTACAAATATTTTAGAACACATAGGTTCTTTTCCTTTTCCCCAAATGATCTTATATACAAATAAATTGGCAGTTCCATGTGCGATCATCTTTTTTTTTTTTTATTAATTCTACTATGTTATGGCACGAACATTTGGATCCTGTTTTGGTGGTGGTGAGGAAAGGATGGGGGTGCTCTTAGCCGTGAAAGAAATATTTTGCAGTCTGATTTAGAGAGTCAATGATATTGGCAGGATCTAGAGATTTGACTCTGGTGGTGTTGTTTATTCATTTATGAATGAGAGAGGGAGAATGAAATTTGTCACAGTAGCAACAGAGCTAGTACATAGAGAATAGGAGAAAGAGAGTAGAGACAACCCCCTGCCAAAAATTGAAGTGGATGAGAACAAGGTGGTAGGTCCAGCTCCAAATCTATGTTTCTTAGAGTTTAACTAAAGTGAATGACTATAGAACTTGCCATCAATTTAGGATTTTAGGACAACACCTTTAGAAGACTTAAACAATATTCTTCCATATTTTATTGTGATACCTATGATCTTGTGTCTAATATAATCATATTATTTCCAGATTGGGTGAAATCTCTGCAAGAATATAGTCCAATTTATATTTGAAAAAAAGAGTTCTCTCTTTCATTCCAAGAAAGCGGACACCTGGCCTCTTTTTGAAGATATTTGTGAAACAGGAACATACTAGGTTTTAAGATAACCAGTTTCAGTTTAAATTAGCTCTAATGTATTTTGGAGGGGTTCTCTCCCAAACACACTTCTATTAAGTATAAATGAACTCTTCTTTGTAACTTCTATCCATTGCATTTACTTCTGCCTTCCTGGTACCAAGGAGATGAAGTTTAATCATATTCCATATGATACTGCTTTACATACTCAAAGACACTTTTCATGTTTCTGTCAAAGCTGTCACTAAATGGAACAAGTTGTTACCTTCCTGTTCTAGACCCCCTTTCCAGCTTTATTATCAATTGCCTATTCACTTTTTTTTCCTGCTGACTGGACATTGATTCCTGAGATAAATGAAATGTTAGAGAGATAGAGTTTCTGGATAATTAATAATAAATTTACTAATTAGACTAACAAATAATCAATAAATTTATGGTCAGTCGTCTCTCTACATAACCAAAGACAAAAGACCATGGAAATCCACGAATGCTTAAATATCTTTGGGAAAATGGTGCCCTGACAAGTGGAAATCAACCCTGATTGATGAATTGTTAATGAGGGAGTAGACATATTAATGAGGATGTGGACTAAAGGTCTAAACTCTTTCTAAGAACTTGACTTAATTATGAGACTCAGCCTCTAGAACCAAAGACAAAAGAATCCATCTCCACCTGGACCTCTTGAATTGAATTCACCTAGAATAGATTTTATTTACACTTTGATCAAAAGTAAACTCTCCTAGCTGTGTGGCATCTAGTTCAAAATTAAAGATGTTCCTGAAGGATTAGGTCAATCTATCCTTCTGAAGCTGGCTGATCTACTAGGAGTAGGCTTTTAAAGAGGAAGGAAAAAGATAAAAAAAAACAAACGTGAATTCCAATATAAATAAATGGTAATTAATAATAATTTCTCTTATTCCTTAACCTTAATTTTACCAGAGGTAATCTAGAATCCACTATCCATCTTGTTTCTTAGGCCTACTACACCCTTTTCAATATTAGGACCCCTTTTAGGGAAGATGAATCCTAAGGACTGCTATACCAGTTTGCCATCAATTCTGTAGCTATACCTTTAGGATCCCTGGACCTTTACATTTTGCTCTTCAGTGCAATTATTCTACCAAAAAGCATTTTATGCACAGTGCTTAACACAGTATTTGGAGGATAATTCATATCTATTTTGTTTTGTTTTCTAAATTCATACCTTATCATTCACTTATTTTCCATTCTCTGTACCCCATTCTCCATGTATTCTCCTCTGAGATTAAATATCTCAGCTTCCTTCCATCAAATTTCATGGTTTGTAAACTTGAAGTCTTTCACCAGACTGATAGTCCTTTTCTGGATCCTTGTATAGCTTATAATTATCTTAAAATGATGCAGTCATAAAAAAATGCCAGTTTTTGTCTAATGAGGCAAAATTACAATTGGAATAACATCTTTAATTTTTTTCTCAGAAATTTTTTATTAAAATTTTATAGGAATACATCAAATATATTTCATATATTTTTCTTCTGATTATTTCACATAATTATTGTATATGATCAGGGATTTTTGTCAAAAAACAAAAAAAAACTAAACTGTTACCTGTCTTAAAGAAGATGAGGGTCTCATGATTTAAGATGGGCAGCATGTTTCTTGTTTTTTTTTTCCTCTCATAAGTTTTATTGAGCTAAATATAATGAATTTCCCTTGTGACTATTTGAAATTTTACCAGTGCAGTAACCAGATTTGGAATAATGTCAAAAAATGTCTATGGTTATAAATCTCTTTTAGAATTGTCACAACTATAAACTGTAGTGGGGAGTGACATGTTCACATTTTTCTGTAAATGAATAATCCAGTCTTTTGGGAACTACCATTAGAGGAAACCAGATACTAAAAGTGACTTTTTTTGAATAGCAGGAAAAAGTGTGCCCTGTTAAACTGTTAATTTTCTACCAAGGGCCTATTTTTCTAATGACTTTAAATAAAGAAGGAAAGGATAAATTGGATAGGATCCCAGATGCCATATCTATTCTGTATAGTAATAGAGGACTTTGCTTTTTGCAAGAATGGCAGAAAAAAATAACCCACTGAGATTTTTTCCATAATTATTAAAGCTTGAATTTTTTTTCTTTAGTGACAATTACCCTCTATTCTCTTATAAGGGATTTTGAAAATATTTGGTACAAGAAAATAATTTGATGGATCTCTCAATCTAAGTAACTGATTAATCAACTCATCACAGAACCTCAGAGCTGGAAGAGATGGCTGAAGCCATCTTGTAAGTCAATGCATATCTAAATGGAATTTCCTGTTGTTCAGCATTTAAGAAGACATGTAGACTTTCCCTGTTATCATTAGTGATGGTGGACTCACTGTCTTAACAGTCAGCCTATTTCTCTTCGGAATATATTAATTTTTTAGAATTCTAAGATCTTTATATTCATAAATGAAACATTCCTACATCTTCCGTCTACTGTTTTCAGTTCTGTTCTCTAGGGCTAAGCATAACAAGACTTATCTCCCTTCTATGAGACAACTGAAAACATTTTGAGACAGCTATAACATAATAAATCTCTTTTTTTCCCTCCAGAATAAACATCAGTTACTTCAACAGATTCATCACCTGGTGTATACTTAAAGCTGATCCACTTTGAAAGGACCAAAAATAGATTGTCCATAAACATTTAAACTCATCTGTTTTGACTCCAAGTTCAGTGCTGTTTCTTCAGTTTTGGTTCTGTGATTTCATTTGTACAAGAAATTCCTGGATAAAGAAATTCATCCAGTGCTTTTTTATTGTCTTAAAAAAAACACAACACTAAAACAATGAAATTTCTATTTTTTTGTTTATTAGTTCAACTTTTTCTTGTTATTTTATTATATTTCATTTCAATTAGAAGGATCTTTATTTTGGTCTACATTTGTTGGGGGGAGGGAGTAACTTTCATTTGTTGTATTTCTAGATTTATTTTAGTTGCATTCCTAAATCTGTTGAGCTGCTCTTTCTTTCTTTTATTGATGTAAGCATTTAAAGGTATAAATTTTCCTTTCATTTCTATTATGTTTTACTTGACCCATTCATTCTATACGATTAGGTTATTTAATTTCCAATTAACTTTTTATCTATGCTTCAAAGTTATTTTATTGAATAGAATTTTACTAGTATCATAGTCAGAAAAAAAGATGTATTTTCTGTTTCCTCTTTTCTACATTTGTGTGTAAAGTTTATGTTAGAATAATTAGTCAGTTTTGTGAAGGTGCCATGTACAGTTGAGAAGAAGTATATTCCTTTTAATTCTCATTAAATATTCTCTAGAAGAATATATTTACTTTTCTAAAATTTTATAGATGTATTCACCTCCATTGCACAAATTCTTCCTTATGTGCTTCAATTATATGAGATAATTTCTCTTATTATGTTTTTTCCCTTCACCTTTTTCCCAACATATTCCTCTTTCTTATCCTGCCATTCATCTTTTGAAATCATTCTAACATAAGAATAATACCCATACTCTTCGTCTAAGCAGACTCCTTCTAATAGCTCTAGTTAGATATATGTATATCTATATCTATATCTGTATCTATATCTATATATCATCTTCAAGTACAAGATTGTAAATACACTACCTTCATTTTATCCCTTATGATTTCTCATACAGCTTTATCTTTTTATGTTTCACTTGAGTTTTGTGTTTTAATGTCAGATTTTTGATTAAGCTCTGGTCTTTTCATTAAGAATGCTTGAAAGACCTCTCGTTAAATGTTCCATTTCCCCATCTATATGATTTTACTCAGTTTTTCTGTGTAGATTTTTCTGGCTTTAATTTTAGTTCCATTTCCATCTATTCCTTTGTAATGCTAGCTACCAAACCTTGTATAATCCTGACTGTGGATCAACAAGATTTTAAGAATTAAAAAAACGTCAGCAACAATTGTCTGGTTGTCTGCAATATTTTCTAACTGACCTGAAAATTCTGAATTTTGTTTGTAATAATGCTGGGAATTTTCATTTGGGGATTTCTTTTAGGAAGGGGGTGGTGAGTTCTTTCCATTTCTAATTTAACCTGTAGTTCAATGATATGTGGGCACTTTTCCTTTATAATTTATTTAAATATCATGTCTAGCTTCTTCTAAAAAGTATTCTTAGCCTTCAGGTCATCTAATGATTCTTTCAGTTTTTTAAAAAATGATTTCTTTGTTAATTTCAGTCCTTTATTTCCCCAATATTTCCCCTATAACTGATTTTTTGACTCAATCCCATCAAGTATTGTTTCTTGGATCTCAAAGAATTTCATTTACTTCCCACATTAAAGAATCCATGTTTCCCCACTCTAGGTCTCACCCTCTGCTGAATTTTTGGTAGTCAGAACTGGCACCAGCTTGATATTATATTCTTTGCCTCACATTTAGTGGAGAAATAGAGTACCTGCAAACTTGTGTTTTCTTTTGGTGTTTTGTCTCTTTTTATTTTTTTCAATTCCTTAATTTGTTGCCCCAGCACCAATGATTCGTAGCTTTGCTGAGGTGGTGCTACAGGGTTGAATGCCCTGGCTCCAGACTCTGTTGGTGTTATGGGATTGTTGACCTGGTTCCAGAATTCTGGTCCTACAGAATTGTCTGCCAAAACAGTGGTGATTCTCAAGTTTGCAATATTGGTAGTGCAAGGTTGTTGTCTCCAGCAGACTTTTGCTCCTAAGAGTCTGTGACAACCTTGGTTTCTTGAAGCCAGTGAAATTTTTTTGCACCCTGGAGTCAGGGTCTGGATAAGGGGAGAGGGACCAGTATGTTTAGGATGATTTTGCTGTAAACTTGTGTTATGATTTTTAATCTAGTAATTCAATTTATTGCTGGTAGAATAAAAGGCTATGGAGATATGAGAGTGAACTCAGCATCACTGAGCATCAGTTCATGGCTAGACTTGGGCTCAGCTCACTTCTTGGGGTATGTCTTACCTGAATAATCTTTTATGTCCTGCTACTTTCACACATCACTATAGGTACCTGTAACTTTTTGGTGCATCAGATTTGATATAATCTAAAGAGAGATCTATTTGTCATCTTGCTTATTTGTACTTCACCCCTTACAGAGATAGATTGTATGCTCCCTTGTAACTGTGACCACTCCTCTTCCCCCTGGAACTGTGATTGTTATGGGTTCCCTGGGATCTCTTTCTGCCTAGGTGTTCAGTCTTCAGGTATTTGTTGCTGCTGCTTCTCTGCTCCAGCTCACTGGAATTTCTGCCTATTTGGGAGGTGATGCTGCTGCTGCTACCTTTACTGTTGCTGCATCTGCTATTGCTGTTACTGTTCCGTACTTCTGGAAAATGTATAAGCTGGTATCTTCAACCTTCTATGTCTTTTTTCCTAAGATGTCCTAGGCTAGAAAAATAACTCATTATGATTTTTTTTTCATTGCTTTCTTGGTCAGATTTCAGTTTGGTGATCTTTCTAAACCATTGTGGATGATGTAAATGCAATAAATTTCAGTTAGAGCTTAGGGATTAATTGGCAATTTGATTAATTGAGACATAGCATCTGCCTGAACAAAAGGAATTAAGGCACAGTTCAAGTGAAAAGCCAGAAGCACGAGTGAGTACAGCATACACAGGAATGTAGGATTGCTGCTGCTCTAAAGATTGGAGGTTTTGGGAGTGGTTGATATGGTTCCATAATAAAGGGAGGAAGGAGAATAGGAAGACTACAGAGTGTGTGGAGCCAGGATTTTTGTGCAAGCTCTGTCCATTTGGTGATGGTCTGAATCAGTTTGAGTAAGCCCTATGGTTGCTGTCACAGCAGAGGTGGTCCCAGTCCCCATAATGGACACCATAAAGATCACTGGTATTGTAAACTTAAGCAACACTCATTCTGCCTCCTGATAGGATAATTTTGTTTCCCTTTCCTGCATGACAGAGCTCAAGCAAATTAAAGTGATTATTAAATTCATTATTCATTCAATTTCTACATTAGTGAAAATAAAGATACATTTTTTCACCCATTAAACTGCACAGATCTCCTTTTTGACTGAGTACATTCATTGAGTGTTTAAGTAGTCTACTTCATTTTTTTCCAGTCCTTTGATCAAATGTTTAACTTCCTCAATTACATTTCTGCTCATGACATCCTCCTCATATTGGTTTATACATCATCTTCCATTTGAGTTCTGTACAGATAGGCTTTATAAGAGTTACCATGCAAATACCTTAAAATAGGATTCTTTAACTTCATTTGTGTCACGCATTCTTTTGGTAAGCTAATGAAACCTATGGGTACCTTGTTAGAATAACATTTTTAAATTCACAGAAGAAAATATGTAGGATTACAATAGAGATCTGTTATATTGAAATATAGTTATCAAAAGAAGAAATCTCATGATCTCTGGTTAAAAGCTTTTCTATATAAAAAGGTTGAAGTTATATATACATTACAAATATTCATGGATTTCTACTTTTTATATCAATACAGTGTTATATTCAGGAATTGCTACTTTTTATATCAATACAGTGCTATATTCAAAGATAGAATTGTGTGTGTATATATATACACACACACACACACACATATATACATATATACACACATATCCATACATATACATATGTACATATACATACATACATACATATATATACATACACACACACACATATATACAAACAGAAGAAGACTTTGTCCTTACAATCCTGGGCACCATGACAGAAAAAGACTTTAGAGAGCATTTAATTGAAACATTTTATTTTATAAATGAGAAGATTGAAGCCTGTTGGGGCTAAATAATTTGTCCAACATCTCATGTTCAGATTTTGGATTTAAATCTTGGTCCTCTGACTGTAAAACTGGTATTCAGACCATCATACCCCACCTTGTGTCCAGATGATTCAAAGTGAATGTACTGAGTTTTAAAAATTTTTCCATGAAAATTAAATGCTTAGATAATTTGGCATATATTTTCTACATTTGTGTTGGAATATTCAATGGCCTTTCCCCAGTCACCTTTAAAAATAGATGATTTGAGATATGACTCATCAATTGTTATTTTTCATTCAGATCCTGAACATCTTGAAGTTATACCCAAGATTTTATAGAGAGGGTTCAGCATACAACATCTTGGGAAGATTTATCATAGACAAGAACATTTCGCCTTACATGAGGATTTCACATAAATGACTGATTATTGATTATTGATCAAAAATTACTTTGCCAGGGGCTAAGTGAATGGTCATTGAATAGGATGTTCCAAGTTGAATGTGATTGGGAAGGTAATTTTGAAGGCTCTCAACATTTTTAAGTTGTTGCCATATCATAGGAACTTAACAGAGTAATGATTTTCTCTCCAATCAATCTACCTCTTTTTTTTTTTTTGCTATTTCTGTTATAACTGTTTTCACTTTGCATCACTCTTGTCAAAAACTGAAAAAGGGGTGGGGTCTGAGTTTGGAAATCAAAATAGCTTGATATTGATAGGGGTTCCTCTATATTATTTACCAATGTATCATTTCTCATTTTCATAATATAACTATAAGGGTTGAAACATAAGTAGAAGCTACTTGGTCTAGTCTCCTCATTGTACAGATCAGTAAAATAAGCCAAAAAGGGAGAAAGTGAATTGTTCAAGATCACAATAGTAGATTCCACCTCAGGGCAGAGATACTAACTGGAGCTGTGTTTCTTGGTGAGAAAGCTCTAAGAAGGATATCAAAGGAAAAGGAAGTTTACAGTGTTTACCTCCAAGTTCTCAACCAAGGAAAGATGTTTGAGGACTTCAAAAGACAAGCTGAAGAAAAAAATGAAAAGGTTGTGGAAGTGGGAGAGAAGCAAGGA
>JAQQSW010023854.1:0-10195 GCA_028646575.1 Pseudocheirus occidentalis
TAGGACAAGTAGGGGGTGGAATAGGAAGGGGGGAAATATACAGGTACTGGGGTAGGAAGATCCATCTTGCACTACTGGAAAATCAGAGGAGTAGTGGGGGAAGATATAGGAGAGAACTGATTGGGGGAGGGGTACACAGTGGGATTGCTGTTTTGGGGTTGTGGGTAGGGGAAAGACAGGGAGAAATTTTGTAAATCAAGATCTCATGGAAATGAATAATGTAAATGAAAAATAAAAGTTAAAAAAAAAGAACTGAAAAATTCAATGGGGTGGGGCAGTAGCTGAACCCTGGAGACCTGAGATACCAGTGTCAGTAGAGGTTGGTAAAATAAGTCCAATGCCTGACTTTATGAGGAAATCTTCATATGTAACAAAGGGACTAAAAATACAATCGGCTTAAGAGATGAAAATGTTCATGCTACTCCAGAGGAGTACCAGCATGGATCAAATATTAAAATGAAAACTGAAAACTAAAAGGCAATAATTTGAATATCTACATGTCACCAAACATCCAGAATTGTGAAAGCATATTGATCTGACAAAGTGGTTAATAGATGCTTAGAGATCATCATTATTTACCTGTGTTTTAGAAGTCATTGACGTACATGAATTTCTTCTTCTCAAATGATGTAGAGGCATTAAGAAAAATGTCAACTGTTTTCTTTTCCAACCTCTGACAATTAAAACATGGGATGATCACTGAGAAATGCAAATATCCCAGCAACCAAAGTGAATTAAAGCTTTTGTTTTCTGCCAGTTTTCCTAAAGATATGATTAGAATTTTTCCTCATCTGACTATATTGGCAAAGAGAGATGATTAAGGGTCACAGAAGAAACTCAGTAACTTTATGGGTTTAACATATGTGTGTATATGTGTAATATTATACATAATGTATATATAATGTACAATGTATGTATGAATACACAGATATGTATATGCATATACATATTTATGTAACTAGATATAAGGTAAATTGAGTATTAAACATATATTGAAAAGATAAAAAAATGGTCCATATGCCTTCTCCCCATCTCTATCGAGGTGACATTCTGCATTTCAACTGCTGTGTTAACTCTAAGAGACAATCCCACAGCTATCCTCTCTTCTTTCCTCTTGCTCTTAAATTTTGGATGGAGGAGGGAGGCCCTACCCTGCTTACAACAGAAGATTGCTTTCTCAGTCTAGTCACTTTGACTCTTTGCTTTGCCTTTTTCTGATGTCTATTGTTCTAATAGGAGCCAAGAAGTGGAAGGAAAAATGCTCCCTATTCAATCACTTAATAAGCGATTCAATGCTTAATTATTAAGTGCAATTATGAAGTGCTTAGTTACAAAGAAAAGACAAAAACAACAAGAGTAGTGAGCTCCCTCTCCAGGAGCTAGGCCAGCTCTATCACTTCCTCCGGATTGTAGGGGCTGGTTAGGTGTATGTCTTCTCTAATGCTACTAGCTCAAACTCCCACCCACTGTGCTGTCATGACTATTAAGTGCTGATGAACAGTGCCCCATTATCTGCTTAATATCAATTAACTTTTACGATGGGCTATTTACTTTAAAGATACAATCAAGAAAATATTACAAACTTCCTCTCCCCCTCAATGCCTCAAGTATATACTTTCCCTTATACCCTTCACTCTTTAAAGAATGGGCTTAGTTACCAAAGTTTCTAGGTTCACATACATTCTAGGTTCACATCAAGTTCACATACAAAGGCAGCATTATTGTCAGAAAAGTCCTTGTCTCACTTACTACAGTTCTGGGTCCTGAAGGTCAGTCTAGAACAGTGGTTCTCAACTGGTGGGGCACGACCCCTTTGGGGGTTGAACAACTCTTTCACAGGGGTTCCAGGGGTCGCCTAAGACTATCGTAAAACACATATTTCCAATGGTCGTAGGAACTGAGATGCTGCTTCGCTATCTGTCTCCAGGTGAGTCTGCCCACGTGCAGATATGTCCACATCTGAGTATTAAAGGGTCGCAGCATTAGGAAGGTTGAGAACCACTGGTCTAGAAGGACACTTCTTGCTGTCAAGCTGTTAAGGCTGGACTGGCTACAAAACTTGGAATGGGCTTGGACTCCCAGAATTCCTGGAGGCTTACCGTCCTGACTTTCTAATTTCACAAGGGCAGAGGCTCCTGATAAATTCCCTTTATATAAAACAGAACAAATATAGAGACCGAAGACTAAGGCCTTTTTCATAGGGTGATGGTGGGGAGGGTCCAAGGTCACTCTCTCCTTACAGCATTATTTATAGCTGGATGCTATCATCAAAGGATTCAAAGAAATACACCAACAGTAAAACAGTCAAAGGGAAAAAAGAAACAGTCAAATCATGTTCTTTCTGAATGCCTTTATAATTAACCAAAAAACTTCCTCTTCTCCTCATAGTTAGCCAACCAGAAACAGTTATAATGTATCGCACTCCAATATTTCTCCAAAATACTTCCATTGAATGCCATCACAACTCTTATGGAAGCAGGATCCACAACTTCTCCCACATAATGAGATTGACCTCAACGGACAATATTGGACACATGCATCTGAGGGGAAGACAATAGGTAGGGGGACTAGAAAACACTTCTTGCAAAATGAGGAAAACTCACTTTGATCTGAGTCTTGGAAGAAGTCAGGGGTGAGGAAAGGTGGTATTGCATAAATATATGGGAGACAGACATTGCCAAGGCATGGAAGTGGGAGAGGGAGTGTTTTGTGGAAGGAGCACTAAGTGGATGGACTGGACCACAGAATCTGTGAAATAATGTATGTGATGACTAGAAAAACAGGAAGGAACCACATCGAGAAGAATGAATCAATGAAGAAGTGTTTATTAAGCACTTGTGTGCCAAGCATTTTGCTGAGCACAGAGGTACGGATATGAGAAATTGAGACAGTATCTGCTTTCATTTTTATAGGGGAGGCCAATACATAAACAGGATCTGAAGTTGGGAAAGGGGTGGACATATGGAGATATACAGGAAGTGGCACTGCAGGTGGTGTGGGGGGGGAAGGGGATATTGGGACCAGGCAAGATGAAATAAAGGTTTAATAATCACAGCCCCTGGGATTGGAGTTGGATTAGGATAAAGTAGGATAAAGAGGAGAAGGCAACATGGACTGGAGATGGCTGGGAAGAGAGTTTTAAATGCCAAAGGAGTTTTTATTGAATATTGGAGGTAATAGAGAGGCTCTGGAGTTTATTGAGTTGGAGGAGATTCCAAGTAGTTAACGAATTCCAAGATTCCAAGTAGTTAGAAGGTGATGACATGTCAGTAGATAATTATGAACAAAGTTAAATTCAACAAAAGATTCCAGATCATCTCTGACTGTAGCACTAGTAATCAGGAGGTTGCCAGGGGCCACTGAAATATCCATTTTTATAGCATCCTAAGTCAGCTATAAGCTGAGAAAAACACCATAGTACAGACGAAAGAGTGCCAGCTTTAGGAGTTCTCAGCCTAAGATTCCTAGAGCACAAACCTAACTAAGGTGGGAACCGTATCTTATCTTTTCAGTTTAGTCTTTTTTTTGCTATTGTAGGGGGAAGGCAGGGCAATTGGGGTTAAGTGACTTGCCCAAGGTCACACACACAGCTAGTAAGTGTCAAGTGTCTGAGGCGGGATTTGAACCCAACTCCTCCTGACTCCAGGACTGGTGCTCTATTCACTGTACCACCTAGTCACCCTTAAGTTTAGTCATTTTTCAGTCATGTCTGACTCTTCATGACCCCACTTGGAATTTTCTTGACAAGGATACTGGAGTCATTTGCTATTTCCTTCTCCAGCTCATTTCACAGATGAGGAAGCTGAGGCAAGGAGGGTTAAGTGACTTGCCCAGGGTCACACAGATAGTAAATGTCTGAGGCCGGATTTGAACTCAGGTCCTTCTGACTCTAGGGCTAGGACTCCATCCACTGTGCCACTCAGCTGCCCCTGATTTATCTAAGCCTAATATTTCTTTTGGTGTCAGACAAAGAACTCTACACATATTGGATGTTTGATTTTTGGATACTGATTGAATGGAATTTCAAAATTTGGTACATCCTAGCTATGTATCTCTGGGTGAGTTGGTTTCAGTGAACTGCACTATTTTTATTATAACATGGGACTAATACTTGCACCAGTTACCATACCACATTGTTGTAAAGAATTGCTGTATGAAGGTGAGTTACTGTTTCATGTGAAGATTGACTTCTTTGTCATCTCTCTCTGTACAGGCATTCCACATTGGATTTTCATATTAAATGTTTATTATGCTTAGGGATCCAAGCATCCATTTATTTTAAGAAACAGAGACTTAGAAATTTATTCCTGGGAGTGACCTGAGATTATCTAGTCCACTCCATTTTACAGAAGAAGAGATTGAAACCCAGACTATTGAAATAGCCTGTTAATTGATGTCCCTGCCTAGGCTCTGTATTGAAATTGAAATTGAAATTGAAACATAGATTAGTGGCAAAATGGGAATTAGAATCCTGGTCTCCTTTTTTAAAAAAATATTTATTTATTTTTTGGTCTTTGGAGGGGTGAAGGTAGGGCAAGTGGGGTTAAATGACTTGTCCAAGGTCACATGGCTAGTAAGTGTTAAGTGTCTGAGATCAGATTTGAACTCAGGACCTCCTGACTCCAGGGCCGGTGCTCTATTCACCACACCATATAGCTGCCTGCAAAGAATCCTGGTCTCCTGATGGCTATCCTGTGCTCTTCATATGACACTAGGGTTCAAAGAAGGGTAGTGGAGGTGATGCAGATTGAAGAAGAAAGTTTAAGACTTTGAGCAGAAGAGAAGACTAAGTTAGGGGTATGTCAAAAGACTTCAAGTCAGTCAATGACCATTTATTAAATACCTTAGCCAGCATTGTGCTAAGCAGTACAAGGAAAGGCCAAAAACCAGTTCCTGTTTTCTAGGAGCTCGCAATCTTAAAGGGAGAATGTTGGAAATATAGCGTACAGTTCCTCACATATAGTACATGAGATCCATAGCATTCTTGAAACATGGCTGCACTTTTGGCGACCTTTGTCCAGCATGAACAGGCCTCTGGACATGCAGGCTTTGCAGTGCCTGAGGAGGCTGATGTTTGAAAACATCAGATGCTCCAAGATGCTCCAAGCAATAAGCTTTGTACCATGTAGAGAGCTCCACGATTGTCTCCAACTGCACCTTATCTTGGATTGCAAGAGTCCAGCTACACATTTACTATATGCATTGCTTAAGTCAGCCAAGAATGGTGGACATAAGGGGAATTGGGGGGGGCAGCAAAAGGGGGAGTAATGTAACCAGCATATGCGCCATAATAAAGGAACTCAGCTCTCCCTCTCCACAGGCTCCTGACTCTTATTTCAAGAACATGGCTGGCCATATCTGATGCACATAGAAGACCTGAGGAAGATATGTGCCCAGCTGCTCTTGCATTAGGTCACAAGAAGAGAAAACATGCAGATAATTATAATTATAATAACCAATCAGATATCTACAGGATGGATTGGACAGAAAGAAGGCAGTAGTATTCAAGGAGATCAGAAAAGGTTTCAGGTAGAATGTGGAACTTTAGTTGGGACTTGAAGGAAGCCAGGGAGGCCAAGGGTTGGAGGTGAAAAACAAGAGAACTTCAGGCATAGTGGGGGGGCAACTGGTGCAAATGCTTGGCATTGGAAGGTGTCATGGTCTATGCCTGGAACATTTAAGGAGGCCGGTGTTGCTTGATCAAACAGTACATGGAAGGAAGGAAGGAAGGTATAAAAAGATTGGGAAGATAGGCAGGGGCTAGGCCAGGCGTGGGGAACCTGCAGCCACAAGGTCACATGTGACCCTCTAGGTCCTCAAGCATGGCCCTTTGATTCAATCCAAAATTCACAGAACAAATCCCCTTTATAAAAGGATTTGTTCTATAAAACTTGGACTTAGTCAAAAGGACCTAGAAGGTTATGTGTGACTTTGAGGCTGCAGGCTCCCCACTTCTGGGGCTAGATCATGAAGGGCTTTTAATGCCAAAGAGAGGATTTTATAGTTGATTCTGGAGGTAATAGGAAGCCACTGGACCAGGGTGGGGAACCTGTGGCCTCACAGTCATATGTGGCCCTCTAGGTCCTCAAGTGTGGTCCTTTGACTGAACACAAACTTTAAAAAATCCTTTTATTAAAGGAGTTTGTTCTGTGAAATTTGGATTCAGTCAAAGCGCCACACTTGAGGACCTAGGGGGCCATGTGGTTTCGAGGCCTCAGGTTCCCCACCCCCTGCACTGGACTTTATTTGATAAGGTGGTAATATCATGATAACTGTATTTTAGGAAGATCATTTTGATAGCTGAGTTGGGAATGGACTGGAGTAGGGAGACACTAGACAGGGAGACCAATCAGCAGACTATTTTAATGGTCCAGATGTGAGATGGTGAGGGCCTACAGCAGAGTGTTGGAAGAGTCAGAGGAAGAAAGGGGGTATATATGAGAGATGCTATGAAAGCAGAATTGACAGATCTTGGCAATAGATCAGATGCTGATGGTGAGAGAAAGTGAGGTCATGCAGATAACCTTGAGGTTGTGATCAATTAACTCATTGTATTAAAAGATTGGGGAGTGGGAGGTGATATAAAAATAGCTATCCCAACCCCATCACCCCAATCACCCCTGAGGAATAAGCTTAAATTATAGCAGGAGAGATTGGGCTAGATATAAAAAAAAGGAGTTCCTGACCCTAAGAGTTACCGTGGAACATATGCCTTAGGGAGTGTGTGAAATCTCTATACCAGGTGTTCTGAGTGGGATGATTTGGGCATATCCCTATAACTAGAGGCAGTGGGATGACTCCTACAAGTTCTTTCCAGATGCCAGATGCCATCACTACTAAGGCTTATCTAGGGCTAAAGACAATGGAATATCGGCAGAAGCCAAGCAAACCCACCTGACGTATAGCCTTGATGTGGTCCCTTATTTCTAGAATGTACTTCTCCCCTTTCTTGTCTGTTTCAGATCTGACTTAGGAGAGAACAGCTGAAAAGTCAAGCTGTTGAGGGTTATAAAAATGGCACATGAATGGTGAGGTTGGAAGGGAGGAGAAACTAGTGTGTTTAGCTTGAAAATGAAGTTAATAGGCAAGACCTTATATACAGAGACAAAGGGGAGTGGGAAGGTCACTAATTAACTCCTGGAAAATATTCTATCTATTTTTCTTCTTTCCATTGGGTGGCATATCTGCCTACTTTGACTTGAAAGCTGTTAATACTTCAGCTTAAAGTGATGCTTTGCTGATTGAGAAATTCTAATGGCAAATTGTTTTTTCCAATGGACAAATTCCATTTTACTTCCTTTGTTTTATGTAATTTCTTTCCTTCCTCCTCACCCCATGACGTGTGGCTCAGATGGCCAGTGTGTTTTTCCTTCCAAGTCATTCTCATTTTGTGTTGCCTGTCTAAATGTGGGTCAATATCCATGGGGCTATAGACTTGGAAATAGAAAGACAAAAAACTTGTGTTAAGGAAGCTGACAGGGGCTTTTTATTTTGTAGCAGTGGCCAACTAGTAAGCATCAATTAGTTGCTCTGACTACTTTGGGAATTTGCTATTGTTTGTTTTTTTCAGTCATGTCTGACTTCGTGACCCCATCTGGGGTTTTCTTGGCAGACATGCTAGAGAGGTTTGTCATTAACTTCTCCGGCTCATTTTACAGATGAAGAAATTGAGGCAAATAGGGTTAAGTGACTTGTTCAGGGTCACACAGCTAGTAAGTGTCTGAGGCCAAATTTGAACTCAGGATGATGAGTCTTCCTAGTTCTCAGTCCAGTGTTGTATGCACTGTACCACTTAGTTGGAGTTAATTGATGAGTGGACAGCAATTAAGAATAGATGGTCAGTATCTGACATCTCAATGTCTATTTATATATTTATATGTAAAATACCTGCTTATTGATTATGAGTTAGAGGCTGAACCAGTGATTTCTTTAGTATAGGGAGCTCCCCAGTGAGGGAAACTTCTTCTTATGATGGTTTCCGTCTTCTCCACAACTTTTAGCTTTAGAGAGAGCTGCTGAGAACACCAAAAATTAAATAACTTGCCCAGGATCTCATAACTAGTATGTGTCCAAGGTGAAATTCACACCCAGTTCTTCCTGGCTTTAAAGTCAGCATGCCATGCCACTTATTGAATTATTTCTAATTAATATGGTATTTATCCCACTGGGATTGTTAAAGTTTTCCCCTCCTGTGCTCCACATGGAAGTCACACTAGATTTCTCACACCCTCTCAAGTGTAGGTTCTACTTTCCGGCTTCCTTGTCCTTCCTGAAGATTTCTTCTTGCTGACATCCTTTCCTTCTCTTATCTATCCACCAAATTTACCCCCATTGACATCCCATCTATCTTTAAGAGCTGGAATTCAAATGATTATTCATCCCTGATTAGGCAGTATGATGTGGTAGGCAGAGTTCTGGGACATAGAATCATAAAGACCTAGGCTCATATTCTACCTCTGACACTTATTAGCTAATTAAGTGACTATGGTACAGCACTTAGCAAAGTGCCTGGCACTGTGATTAATAAATGTTTATTAATTGATTATTGATCAAGTCACTTAACTGAAGCTCAGACCTTAGCTTCTATATTTATAAATTGGGAATAATTTTATCTACCTCTTTTAACTCTATTTCTACAGGCACCTTGGATAGCACACATTTGAGTTACTTGTCAAGTAAAGAAAGAGGGTCAACAAGGGACAATAGCTAAATAGAATGTATACTTATTTATAAAATATTATAGAGAAGGACGATGAAAGATTATGAGCAATATTATCTATTAGAATTATGATAGTTGGAAGGGAGGTTAAAGCTAGCACAAAGATGTGATGGGGGAAAAAACCTACTAAACAATATCACACAAAGTTTTGAAGGATGAAAATGGAATGTCAAGTCAATTTGACATTCATACATTAAGCACTTACTGTATGCTAGGCACTGTGCTAAGCTCTGGAAATACAAATATAAGTAAAACAAGACAGTACTTGCCCTTCAGGAATTTATATTCTAATCTGAGAAGGCATCACATAAGAGAGACACTAAGGAAGGGGCTGGGCATGGTGGAGAGAGTCTAGAAGGACAGTAATGTAGTCTGGAGAGAAATTAAGATGTGGCTGGTCTGGGCATTTTCCTTAAAATGAATGTTCTGGGAATAACCAGTCAACCAGAGGAAAGGCCACAGGGATAGAGGCTACTTCCAATATCAGAAATCAAGCGGTGAAGTGAATTTCTAAGATAAAGTTTCTGTGACAAAGAAAGAAGGCAATGAAGAATAAAAATGGAAAGAGTATCTCTAACGATTTTTATAATTTTATCTATGTGTGTACACATATATACATGTATGTATACTCACATATATACATGTATGTAGGCAGACAGACAGTTTTTTTCATCATCAAAGACAGTATAATTCCTTGGGCTAAAATATTGGTCCCAGGTGCACTTTTAAAGGCGGTAGAAATTGGGGAAATCAGAGAGATTAGACCAAGTGTTTATTTAAGGAGTTCTTTGCTGTAAATGATACAATTGTGAGAGTATGAGGGTTCAACTCACAAGGTTTCCTGAAGCAGGGCAAGATATTAAGAGGTGGGAAAAAGTACTAGACTTTCTTTTTAAAAATATTTTTGTTTTCTATTTTTATTTCTGTATTAAATTTATCATTTTATTCTTTTTTGTTTTTTTTTTTGGAGGGGGACAGGACAATTAGGGTTAAGTGACTTGCTCAAGGTCACACAGCTAGTAAGTGTTAAGTGTCTGTAAAGCCAAGCAACAGTAGATTCCCAAAAGAATGCTACTGTGAACAGCTTTTAAAATTCGGATTACACAGTAGTGGTGAACACTCTGTTTACTCCATTACAAATCAAGATTCAGTACAATATTCACAGTATCAACAATTCACAATATTATATACAATATTTGGAAAAAGGGAAAAAAGAAGAATCACCTGGTTTCCCTTAGAGGGAAACCAGCTTAACACTTAAAGATTCAATCAATCAATTCACAATACACTGATCTTCCACTCATGGGGCAACCATTAACTTTAGTCTCCAATACAATCCTTAGAAAACCACATAAACTTTCCACCCCTTGATTTCCAACAAACCTCAGTTTAGTCCAAGGGGAAGCCTTTTCTTCATTTTGACTCTGGGTGGTCTCTCTGATTCCCTAGATCCTCTTCCCTGGTCCCAGCTCCCTC
>JAQQSW010023855.1:0-10195 GCA_028646575.1 Pseudocheirus occidentalis
GACAGGGGCAGGGAGGAGCTCCCTACCCTGCTGGAAAGCTAGAGAGGTGTTGGAGGAGGGCATAAAAGGGAACAGATTGTGGGAGGGGTCTTACAGTGTGATCAATGTTCTGGGCTGGGGGGTAGGGACAAAAAGGGGAGAAAATTTGTAACTCAAAACCTTGTGGAAATGAATGATGTAACCAAGAAAATAAATTAAAGTTAAATAAAAAAAAATGAATATTAGACTCTTCCAATGTTGGAGCTCGAAGGCTCAGAGACCATTGAGTCCAAACCTTTCAAATGATGGGAAAGGAAACTGAGGCTCAGAATGGAAAAGTGACTTCCTCAAGTCCCAGGAAGGCAGTGGCTGAACTGGGACTGGAATCCAGGGATGGATCCTGCCTCCTCATGTGGTTAGGAAAAAACACTGTTTCCTAATGGGGCAATAGCACAATAGCATTCAGAGCCATCAAGAGAAATCCTGGCTCCTGAAACACAAGAGTTCTGTGGGCATGGGGGATCCTATCCCAGCCCCACGACTCCCCATCTGCCCAGCTTCTCTACCCTGAGTCTGGGGGAGCAACATCTCTCCCAGGCACTATATTCCCACTTGTTTCTTAATCTAAGGCCAACCCACCAAAGAACTGGAATCTCTTTCACACTCATGCCCAGGGAGATGGCAGCAGCCCCAGCTCAGGTATGGCATTGCCTACGTGGCATTGTCTTTGGGGGAGCAGCAAACAGGTGAAACTGATACCCAGCCCGGACGCAGGAATGTCACTCCCACTCCACACTTCTGTATATGCATTCTAAAGTGACTGCAAAAGAAAATGGTCAGCTGAATGTTTCATTTTCCACCTGACTAGGCAGTGGCACCTGCCTGAAATTCTTACATCACTCACTCCTTCAGGGAAATGCATTAAAGATCCCTATTAAAATTCAGCTGTTACAGGGGACTAAGAACCAATTAACCATTAGCTTATCAATTGCCTAGCAAGGCCCTGGAGAAATGGGATATAAGACAAGTGAGTGTTGATTGGAGAAAGGGGGGGCAGGACTGAGAGCTCTGGAAGAAGGAGGCTAGAAGGAGAGCATCTGGGCAGTGCAAAAACCACCAGAGGGGGAAACATGACTTGCCCAAGGTCACAGAGGCAGTAAGTGGCAGAGCTGGGATTCAGGGCTCAGGGAGTCTTCAAGAATTGCTGTGGATGAATTATTGAACATCCTTTCATTTGTTTGTTCATTCATTCATTCATTCATTCATTCATTCATTCATATATATATGTTCATTCCATTCATTTTATTCGGAGTGACAACAGGTGCTCAGAATAGAGACGAAGGCAAGGAAAGTCATGTCCATGAGGTGACACTTGGACTGAGTCTTGAAGGGAGCAAGAGTTACTAGGTGGTAGATGTGAGGAGGGGAAGTGTTCCAGGCATGGAAGCGAGCCTGTGCAAAGGCATGGAGGCAGGAGAGGGAATGCAATCTAGGGGGAACCGAAAATAGGTTTGCCAGATTATATTGGGGTGGAGGGTCAACCTGGTTAGGAGCCTTTTCAAAATTGGGCCTCAGTTTCCCCATCTGTCAAATGAGAAGGCTGGACTTAGTCTCTCAAGTGGGATGGAAACCCCGTGAATGGTTACCTAAGATCACACGCATTAAAGTTGTCTAGTCAAAATCCAAGAAAGTTTTCCCAGCAACCACACTTCCTCCATGGCCTGGCAGTATCTATCTATGGCAGAAACACTTCAAATTGCATTGCCCCAAAAAGTTACATATCTGGGGAAGATAAAGTGTGTTTCAGAAAGTGATTCATTTGAAAACTCCAGATCCAAGCACTAGAAATCAGATAAAGGCCGGCAAATGACTTCAACAGCTCAGGCGCAAATTCCGCCATCAGCAGATCCTCTTTTCTAAAAACCATTTTTCTTTCTTAGATTTTTGCCCCTCTGCTTCCATATCTGTGGAAGCGACACTGATTTATTAACCACCTCAAGATGTAAATCCAGGGACACAAAGTACAAACACATATTTAGAAGCATTTATTGAGGCTTTGCCTTTAGGGAAGAGCAAAGATTCAAAGTAGAACTTCATTGAAACCTTACCTCCTGGAAGCCTACAGCTGGCAGGGCCTTGCTGTTTTAGAGAAACTGAGGCCCAGAGAATCTCTGTGACACGCCTCCCCCCATGGTCACATAGGGACTGGCAGGGCTAGGAAATGAACCCAGGTTCTCAGACTCACTAAGCATCATCAGCTAGAATAAAACTTTGAGTTCAATCACTAACAGTGCTGGTGCTTTCATGGGTAACCCAGCAAAGGGGAAAGTCCGCAGCTGGGTCTCCTTTCATTACAGACTGGCATCAATAGTGTTCTGAAGAATGAAAAGATGCAATGTAGTCATTGGGCCACTGGCCTCAATTGGACTCTGTCCTTTACATTGAAAGACTCTGGCATTAGAGGCTCAGTCCAATACTGAAGGTGGTGGGGAGGATGATGGGGGGGAGGCAGATGCTGGCAGTGATTGCTGTCCTCCTCTCTGGCCTCAGCATCAAGGGCCACTTCAGTTCTTGTTTCATAATAGGTGAATTCCTCTTTCCCCATACTTTCTGTAGAGCAGCAAACTCCCTGAGAGAGCCCTTCATGTCTTCTCTTCCCACTCTCCCTTCCTACTTCTACCTCTTCTCTCCTTTTTGACTATCAAGAACCAGGATAGGGTCTCTGTGTTTGTGTGTTCATGTGTTGTGTCTATGTGTGTCCATGTGTGCACATATGTGCTTGCGGTGAGGTGTGGCACAAGCTGGGAAAGCCAATCACTATCATTCCCTTCCTTCCTACGGTGGCTACTATCTCCATTTCCAATTTATCACCATTTCTGCTGATAAAGACAGTCTCTTTCCAGTCAGGGCCAATTTAATCTTGCCCTCACTAAACTCATGGTCAGATTGGGAAGGTACACTCTGCCTTCTGGCTTACCCACCTTCTTTTCTTCTTTTCTCTATTTAAATCAGGGACCCTCTTTTCACAAAACCCTACTCTCAGTTACCTTCATGGTCTTTAGATTTAGCCCCCTGTTGGTAGAAGCAAATTTCCACTAAATTCTGGAGGAAAACTGTGTTGTTTGCATGTCAGTCTAGTAACAAGGAAGGATAACAGCAGTAACAGATATTAACGGTTCATCAAGAACCTCTGACACCAATGACCAGGATAGCATTCATCTTGAATGCTTCTCAAATTCATCCCTACCATTACCCAAATCCAATACCAACACCTGGGCTATTACTGTAGATTACTGGGCATCACCTTTACTTTCACCTTTTACATTCACCATTACTATCACCTTCTTCCCCTACTAGTATCATATGTATATGTATATATATATATATATACATACATACCATATTAGTTAGAGCTGTGCTAAAAATAATTGTAAAATCAAATAATGAGTTCTGTAACAAGAGTTGGTACAGAAACCTTTTGAAGTAATGCCAACTCAGAGATGTAAGGGTCTTTTCATTCAGCCATTTTTATTCCAAAACAGAAACATTACTTATTGATGGTGACATAAAGGACATAATGTTGCTTTGACTTCAAGTTAAATAAAGATGGCTGCTTAATGTTCAGGATAGGTTGAAGTGCTACCACCATAAGGACTGGGCTGCCACTGTCTCTGACAACAACACTCCTTCCTATTTGTATAGAAATAAAAACTTTCAATGTACTTTCTTAACCATCTTCCTTAGATTCTCAGCCCAACTTCAGCCAGAGCTAGGTAGAGTACCCCAAATTGTACCCAGGATGAGTTGTCAAAGGGAACCTTTCTATCAGAGTCTCTCTCTACACAGGAAAAACTCAGATGCACTTTGGGGATTTCAATACTTTTCTGGCTCATTTTCCCCTACCCAGACTGACAGTGGCAATTTTAGTTTCTAGTACTCCCTGATGGCAGCACTAGTTCCCACTTATAAGTACGTGAGCTCACAATGCATATAAATGTAGTACAGCTTTAATCATACAGAAAATAGCAGAAAGAAGTTATATCTGAGCACATAGCAAGTTAATACATGTTCCTCCATCCCCAACCAAGATGTCTCATGATGGTACAACCCACCCCCCAGGGGGTTCCCTGTAGAGTCTAACTAAGTGGTTTTGAATTACTCTGCTTGGTACTCTTTTTCTTTTTTTACTCTTTTACTCTTTCTTTTCAGAAAGAGAGAAAATCCTCTTTGTGTTCACTCCTCTAGAAGACCATGCCTCTGATTTCCTTATTTACTAGCCTCTCCTTTGTCCCTGCTACATCCTGAATCTTTTTCCCCCATTGGTCTCTCTTCTCTTACTTCTTCTTTCTCTTCCAACTTCTCCAAGAACCAGGCCAAGGTCACTGTGTTTGTGTATGTACTTATTGTGCCTATGTGTATGCATACATATGGTGGCTGTGTTGCTCCATTGTCCTAGCAATGTTCTCTTCCATTCCTGTCACAAGTTTGGGGACCAGAATACCTCTATTTTTACACCCATGGCCAACACTCTACAAAAGCATCTCCTTTGGTGACTTTAAGAAACACTTCTCTACTCCCTGGGACAGTCTCCATTTTCTGCTCCTAATTCCACTTACCCTCACCCTCTATAATGCAGGTGTTTTGCCTCTTGTTCCATTAGTACTTCAGACAAAATGGGAGAGAGGGCCCAGAAGGGCACTTTCACTCTCTTCTTATTTGTCTTTCTGCTTTCCATTCTCCTCAGGGGCTGATCCAAGCCATGCAAATGCTTACAGACTGCTCTTTTCAGCATTTTCCAAAGGTTTCCAAAGGGAGAGGGCAGAGATGATGGCTACTCCCAACATTTGCATCTGTGATTCTGTAGAGGTGGTTCAAGTCTGGCACAATGGCAAAGATTTATACTCCTGCTGCTCACAGGTATGAGGACAGGTAAAGATGCTGAGCTACAATCATTGTTCCTTTGGGTTTGAGAGTTGTTGCATGGAGAATGGACAGTTGGCTTTGATATTGTTAATCAAAGGATCTTTGAATAAAATTCTCCCTCTTGTTTCTTCTGTCAAAAAATATACTGTTGACCATATGGGAGACATCTTGTTGGGGGCAGAGCCTTTAAAGCAACATTTAATTCTCCTGAATCAGAAGGTTTTTATATAGTCAACAATGAGCAGCAAGGGACCTGGTGTTCTCTGCACCTTTTAGGTAGCTGTGTGGCTTTGCTATAGACTATCATTTATAAAAGTCTTCTTCCCTTTTCCTACCTTCTTCAAGGATGCCCTTGATACACGTGTAGATTATTCTCATAAAAGATGGTATAGGAACATGGCTTGCTTGTTCCTGACACTTTCTCAATTGCCTTTTTCCAGCAGTCATAAGATCTGCAATTTCTCTGTGCCCCAGGCATTTAATATCTTCTCCTCTTTCAGGTATCTTGGAAATCAATCCCTCAATGCCCTAAAAATTGGGTTGCTTCCAACATGGCTCTCTTGCTTGGTTTGATCCAGCTGTGCTTCCCATATTTGTTTTTTTAGTACTGCTTCTGCTTCTTCATGCATCAGAGAGGAGACCATCAAGATGGAGACCACATGTGGTGGCTCCACTGGTGTGGGTGGAGAAAAAAATTTGTTATCACAATTGCGACAGATTATTTTTCCCATTTTTTGTTTGTTCATTATTCTCCTTCCAGTTTCATCCTTAAATGTTCTCAAATGATCTGTTTTAATTGAGTTTCTGTAAATGTGTTTTTCCTTCTACCACTTCTTGCTGTTTTATTATGAGAGATTGCTCACAATCTTTTAGCCTACTCCTCCATAAGATTTTACAAATGAGTTTAGAAACTAAATGGGTGTGTCACCTTTGGCTGATAATAACTCTCAATTTAGCAAGATCAAATGTTTAGTTGCTGAGATACTTTCTAGGGTCTTTTGGCCTCCCCCTTGTGGCAGTTAAAGGCTCTCAGTATGTGGTGATAGGTTATTCATTTACCAATCCCTCTTCCTCCACCTACTTTGAGGAGGGGGTTCATGAAAAGCTTGTTGAAACAGATCAGGCTAGAGATGTTTCAGTTGCATGGCCTATATTCTTATTTTTATTATTTTTTCTACTTTGGTACTAGTGGTGATTTTTGCTCTAACAAATCAGTCTTATGACTGTACATAGACTACAGATTCAGAAATTATTTTAGCACTAGTAACCAGCCATTTCCTATCTTTTAAGATATAATTATTGTGTTCCTATTCTGTGCCTCAGTCTCCTCATCTCTAAAATAGGGACAATAGTTACTGTAGTACCTAACTCAGGAGAATGGTATAAAGATAGAATATTATAAAGTATGAAAAACCCTATATAAATGTCCCTTCCTCTTTTTATGAATATATTCTCAATTCTTCTTGAGAAAAAACAATTATATTTTCAGTTTTGAAGACTAGTTAGAGAACTTGGGTCAAGATGTTGACATAGTTTCTACCTTGACTTTGCTGTATAAGGCACGTTGTTTTCAGTCTCTCCAGTTCTATTTCCTTATCCGAAAAATGAGGGAGCAAGATGACATTTCTCTCAATCTCTGATCCCAGTGGTCCATGTGTCTTAACTAATCCAACTTGTCGCCCACTCACCACAGCAAGAAAGGCACCCTGGGGAATGTCAGAATTTAGAGCACTTTGAAGTGACTGAAAGCTGCTTCAAAAGCAAAAGACCCCCGCAAAATAAACAAATCAACCCACCAGGAAAGCAGAAAGATTGACAAGAAGAGTCGTAGGAGGAAAATTATTCATTACTTAATAAAATGAAATTTGCAAGTGCTCTGAGAGTAGACTTAATTGCAGATACAAATTTGGAGCCAATCTGGATGACTCTCTTAAGGTCCTCCATGTTTTGTTAATGCAGTTCATTTAATGAAGTATTTATTTATTGTAAACAACAAAGAGATGCCTGTCCCAGAAATGTAATTTGCAAATTGCTTTGCATGAATGAAAATTCTCTTCTTCTGACTTGCTGGTGCACATGTTTGCAAGCACACCTGCAAATCAAAGATCAGCATTCGGTTTCAGAAATCGGCTCTGACATGAGCCATCATTCTCCATTTTTGATGTTGCAGGCTTAGCCTAGCAGTGGCTGGCTGATTTGTTTGCTGGGGACTTTGCCTACCAGTACAACCAGTGGCCAGCAGGAAAATGGCAGTATCTTTTATGGTCCAAATAGGCTTTTGATAGGCATGATTAATGGAGACAAGGAGAATAAGGAAATCAGTTGGAACATAGATTTCAAGCATCCGTTACCCAGGGTTGTTATCAGGGTCAAATGAGATAATGTATGGAAGGTGCTTTGCTAACCTTAAAGTGCTATAGAAACGCTAGCTAATGCTGTAATCCAAGGGTTATTAACAATGGGGGCTCTGAGTTTTGCAGTGGTGGTTTTTAAGTTTTGAGAACTATATTAATAGGTTTCACCAGATAGTCATCTGGAGAGAGGTTAAGTGACATCGATTTTAATCCAAACCCCATTGCTTTACAGATGAGAAAACTGAGTCTTCAGCAGTTTACATGACTTTCCCAAAGTCACATAGACATTAAATAGCAATATTGGGATTCAAACCTCTGTCTTCTGACTCTGAATTCAACATGCTTCCCTCTCAATATCTCCTCTGCTGTTTAAAAACAGTTCTGCTCAAATAGATACTGAAATGTACAGAAGGATGAAGAAGGATCACTCCTGTAAGGACCTGCCTGAGAAGAGCTCACTGTTTATTTCAATCTACTCTACAGAAATGTATTCTGATATCAAATCTGACTCCAAAGGGCTGAAAATTGAGCAGGAGAGGGGCTGGAAACTATGGAAGAAAATAACCCTGTCCTCTTAGAATCAATTGCCAAAGAAACCAGTGCTGGAAAGAACCAGTTATGAATTCTTGACTTCAGAGGGCTGGGCTTCAACTAGTCCAAGGACGAGGTACATATCACCATAGCTGAGACTTTAAATGGTGAATAAATCCTAAACTCTGATTCCTTGTTCCAGTATTACTTCTCGGTGACACTGAGGCCTTTGGCCAGTCTGTGTATTCTGGAGTGGCCAGTTGTGGGGTTCTGATTCTCTAGAATAATAGGACACACCTTGTCCTGCTGCACTTGTGACTGTCCTTTGCAGTTAGATTAGCACTCTCAGTGCTGTATCCCTAACTGCCCAAATCACCAATCAGTACAGCAGAACAACCAATTAAAATCCTTGCTGAGTGACCTCCCCCTCTGTTTCTCACCCTTCCTTGGAGTACAAACTTTCTGGGCAACCACAGCACCCTGCCCACCCCTGCAAGCCACCAAGAGAAGGCTGATGGAGACACAGACAAATCTCAGATTCTTTCTCAATAGGCTACGTCTCTTCTGAGTGATTTCCACTTGGTTGCCTGGCATCAACCTCGTCAAAGGACCCATTCAGGGCTGAGTTTTTGCTAATGGGAATTTCTCTTCCCTTTGAATCACCAAGTCCACTTTTCCACTTGTGTCAATTCCTAGAAAATCTTGATGGACTAGCAACCTACAAGTGGTACTTTGGTTCTTACTTGGCTCTTATGTGAAGTGAAATTGCCCTGAATTCCCAGGAGCCCATCATTGTTGGAAAAGCATCCCATTTGTTCCTCACAGGGTAGGCTTTGAGACAGGATATTTGGGATCTTGGACTGAATCAATGACCTCTTGGCACAGGTCTGCTAACCCAGGGGGCACTGGATTAGCCCCAAGACCCCACCAGGCATGGAAGCAGTGAGAAAACTAGGGGGAAAAGAGTCCTCTCAAGGATGGGAGACTTTAGTGGACTTCTTTCTGTTTTCAAGATGAAAGAAATCTCTGCCTACCCAGTTGGAGTTGAGGAAGATCAGAGCTAGAGTTAGAGAAAGTGGCAATTAAGAACCAAATGTAGCTGAAGGGCAGAGTCTTCTCTAGAGATTTGAAGAGTGTGGGAAAGGGCACCCAGCCCTCCTCCCCTACCTCAGACATGACTGTCTCACAGACCTGCGTTCTGTCAGGCACTTTTTGGGGCCATGGCAGAGAAGCCCAACCCTGTGTCTATGAAGCAGGCCACCTGTGCCACAATAAAGTCAACCAGTACTTATTAAGCATGTTCTGTATACAGCCCACTGTGTTAAATGAGGAAGTTCACACACAGTATTAAAAGACAAGCTCATCAGAGAACCCTGAAATCAAGTGCTAGGTGAGGTTTGAGGGAAGGTACTTACTAACTGCTATCTATCTTTTGGGGGAAGTCAAGGGGAAGAACTAGGTGGCAAAATACACAGAGTGCTAGGCCTGAAGTCAGGAAGACTTGAGTTCCAATCTGGCTTCAGATACGTACTATCTGTGTGACCCTGGACAAGTCACTTCACCCTGTTTGCCTCAGTTTCCTCATATGTCAAATGAGCTGGAGAAGCACATGGCAAACCACTCCAGTATCTTTGCCAAGAAAACCCCAAATGGGGCCATGAAGAGACAGACATGACTAAAACAACTAAACAACAAATAACTGTATATGTGGAAGACATACACAAGGTGAAATGGAGAGAGGCTCAGAGGGAAGGTACTAGCATTAAGGGAGACTGGGAAAGGCTTCCTGTAGAAGGTGCAATTTTAACTGAGTCTTGAAGGAATCCAAGGAAGTCAGGAGGCAGAGACCGGGAGGCAGATTGTTCCAGACATGGGAGATGGAGCGTTTCGTACATGGGACAGCAAGGAGGTCACCATCATTGCATCACAGAGCAGGTAAAGGAGAGTCTTATAAAGATTGGAAATGAAGGAAGAGCTCAAATGTAGAGGGCTTTTAAAGACAAAGAAAGAATTTTCTGTTTAATCCTAGAGGTGATAGGGATCCAGTGGAGTATACTGAATGAGTTAATGGTTGGAACTATACTTTAGGAAGATCACCTTGACAATGGAGTGAAGGAAGGACTAGAGTGTGGAGAGACTTGTGGCAGGCAGACCTACCAGTAGCTACAGCATTAGTCTAGCATTGAGATCATAAAGGCATGTACTGGCGGGGGATGGAGGTGGGGGAAGGAAGCAGAAGCAGCCATATATGAGAGATATCCCAAAGGCCAAATCAGCAGAGTTTGGCAACAGATTGGACATGGGGGTTAAGAGAGAATGAGGAGGGGGGCAGAGCCAAGATGGCGGCGTAGAAGCAGCAAAGCACCACAGCTACCACACTAACACGCTAAAAAACTCATAAAATGGGA
>JAQQSW010023856.1:0-10195 GCA_028646575.1 Pseudocheirus occidentalis
TTACAACTTTACTTTCATTTACTCTCATTGAATTTGGCTTAGGGAAAGAAATACATAAACTCTAAACTGAGTATCTTGCCACACAGGAGAATAGGGGGGAGGGGGATGAGAGGGGGGTGATGGAAGGAAGGGTGGGGTGGGGGGAGGGGTGCAGGAAGCACACATCTAAGTAAAGGGACAGGGACAGGGTAGAGAACAAAACAAGGTGGGACTGCAGGATAGGAAGGAGGGACACACAATTAGCCTCTCACAATTTGCCCACCATGGAGATGTCCTGTGTAATTACACAGGTACAGCCTGTACTGAATTGCTGCTCCTCCCAGTGGGAATGGGTGACAGGGGAGGAATTGCAAGAATCTAGTATTTAAAGCTATACAATCAAATGCAACTGGGCAATAATACATACAGGGATGGGGACAGGGAGCCCCTCCTTGCCCTGCTAGAAAGGGGTGTTGGAAGAGGACATACAAGGGAGCAGATTGTGGCAGGGGCCTTATAGTGGGATCAATGTTCTGGGCTAGGGGGTAGGGGCAAAAAGGGGAGAAAATTTGTAACTCAGACCTTGTGGAAATTCATGATGTAACCAAGAAAATAAATTAAAATTGAAAAAAAAAAAAGAAAAACAACTGGCAATGTTTATCAATCAGCTAATAACTTAGTTGAAAGAACTTGGCAATACATGTGTGATGAAAGTTTTAATCAGGGGAGTCCCTGGTCAATCTAATGACTTCCTCCTCCCCCCAAAATACCTGATGATATTGTAGGTTATGGATCTAGCTCCAGTATCTGAAGGCCATACCTCTGGTAATCATCAACATTTTACTGATTAGACACTAAGATATTTATGTTAACTGTGGCTCAGGAAGATGGACTTTTCATAAAAGAACTATCCCCTCTATGGTACACAAAAGCCAGCTGTGCCATAATTTGGCCCAACTAAAAAAAAATTTCCTACAACATTTTGTTTTCTTCCTTGAGCTTTCAGAATAAGCTATTATAGGACAAGGGGAGAGGATTTATTTCTTTGCCTCCCATACCAAAAATAGTAGGAACGGTAACTTGCAGAAAAGCATATGTTGAATAGGTTCCTGTGATTGTCCAGGTAAGCCTTGAATTGCATTAAATGTCTAGTTACTGCCTGCTTCCTTCTTTTCTGTTTATAGGCAATGGCCCTAGAGTAAAGGATACTTGAATTGGAACATATCCTCAGACACTTACAGCTTCTGTGACCCTGTACAAATCACAAAATCTCTGTCTGCCTCATTTCCCTTAATCACTGAAGAGAAAAATAACAAAATTTAGTTCTGAAGGTATTAAATATAAGGATAAAATGAGATAGTATTGTAAAAAGTACTTAGCAGAGTGCCTGACACATAAGTGTACTTAATAAATGTTTTCTTTCTTCTTTTTCCTAAGTCCGGGATATATGAATAGATGTTTTCAACCTTGTCAGTCAGCACATGTGCAATCTTGAGTATTAGAGTTGTTTTAGGTTACCAAGATGGAGACTCCCTGAGTCATACAGCAGCTTTTTAGAGAGAAGAATTTTTCTTTAAGAGGTAAAAATTTTTGCTGAAGTTTGAAAAATAAAACCTACATTCATTAGGTTAGGTTAAGTGATATGGATCTTGCCAAATTTTTAACACTGAGTTTCTCAGGCACTGGAGGCAGAAAGTAAAACAGGAGTGTATGAAAAGCAAAATACATTTTATTCCATAAAAGAAATTATAATATCAAATAGAAAATTCAGGTGTTTTATATTTTTGTGTTTGTTCATGAATTTTCTGTAAATCCTTTGAATATTCTTTTTCCTCTATGTTTGATGAAATAAAGGTTTCCTGTTTTGTATATCCATATTTCATATAGAGTACACAGTTGGGGCTTGGAGGATCTGCTCTCTATATTTGAGGAAACCTAGTTGTGAGTCCTATTGATGCTCTAATTAGAAAATGTTCTGGAATTAACTCCAGATATTTATGGGACACATATCCATCTCAAAGCGAGAAATTGACCATTCTTGGGATTCAGCTTTTTTTGTTTTGAGTAAAGTCTAGGCTGGATGGGTGGACATTTTGTCAACCATGGCTAAAGAATAGTGATTATGTACTAACTAAACTCCCTTCCACTTTTTATACATGGTAAGGACTGAGTAGCAGATCAAGTAGAAAATTAAAAAAAAATCAACTCAAAATTTGTACTGCTTGTTTTCCCCATATTTCCTTTCTACCTATTTTCTTTTCAGTCCACCACTTTCAAGCTGTGGAGTTCACTTTTCTCATTTAAAGGTGTGAACATAATCACTCTAGATGTCCCAGCCATCTCTAAAAGTATGACATAACTGTCTGAATTCTACCTAAGTGGTAAGTAGCTGTCTTCCTGAATCAACCCTAATTACTGACTGGCTGTGACCTTCACTTCAGCTAGATTTGGACACCATTCACTGAAGAAGACTTTTATTATCTGGCTTCACACCCATTTCTAAGAGACTTCAAAATATTTCCTACACTATTTCTGAAAAAAATAACTTTATTCTCTAAAGGCATGTGAAGTCACTTAATTTGACAGAAAGAATTCCAGAACTCAATATACAGAGAGGTGTAAGAGGTTTCAGTCTGGTTTGAAACTAAAATAAACTAGAGAATATGCCTTGACCTGAGCAGCTGTTCATTTACATAGGTAAAATTGTACTATAAAAAACATATTTGGGGGATTTCTCCCCAAAATCAACTCTGACATTCTTTAAATGTTTAAACAGAGGAAATGTTTTTTTAATACATTTTTCAAAATGGTTTTATCTTGACTGTAGTTTTCTGGATTTTTGTAATTTTGATTTACCTTCAAATTATTTCTCATGTAAGTGAAAAATTTAAAACATTTGCCTATATTAGGCATCTAAAACAGATTCATGTCTTGAATGCATATAAAATTTTTTTCTACATCCAAACAGAGGGAAATATTCCTTCATCTTCTGTGACAAAATGCTTTCATTCTTTTCTTTATTTAAAGTAATCCTCATGATAGATCTATGATCTTGTTAGTGTGAGTATTCCTATTGAACATCCTGTGTGATATTTATTTATCTCCCCTAAATATGGTCAAATAGGAGGCACACTCCACCTGCTGAGAAAGGATGGGGCTTCCCCACATTTTACTGATTTTAATGGGATGTCAATAGAGCACATAGGATGTCCATCAATGTCTTTTAATATTATTGTATCATTAGCCCTTTTAAAATAAATGCAGTTGTACATTTCTCTTGTTACCTAATACCTAAATTTAAAAAAATGTATTTCCTTTCTTGGACCCATTTGAACTCTTCATTTCCTTAGAATTATCCTTAATTTCAAATATTTGGAGACATTATCATTCAGCAAATCAATACCAAACAACATTACTGGAATAACATTGTTGTGCAAAGCATTGGCCTCTTCTTTCAGAAGGAGTTCAGGATTATTATAAGGACTATCCAATATCCCCAAGTTAAGTCAATGTGCTCTAACGTTCCCATTCAATTCCAGCTCCAACTGATTTTTCATATTCACTCTTTATGCAAAATATTGGACAATGGTTTGCTGGAGCTTCTTCAAATGGCTTGAGAAAACTGATGGTTAAATATTCAATATGACCATTTAGATCTTGACAATTGGCATTGTCTAGAAGTCAGCAGATGTCTGATTGTTTATTGATTGTATAGATTTAAAAAAGTAATGGAAAAATGTTAATAGCAGTTATAAGAGTTAAAATTTTTATCATTCATATTTTTTCTCAAAAACTTGGTTGTTAATCCATTTTAAGCATACCCCTGCATCTGCAGATGGAAAGATTCTAGGTAACAACATCACAAGTAGAAATATCAGAAAGTCACAGAGAAAGTAATGTATTGCTTAGTATTAATAGCACATAGCTATAATAGAGATAGTAATGTAATTTTGTATAAAACTATTGTATTCAGTAATGAAGATGATTATCTTTGCCACAGAATAACAGAAACAGACTTGTCATAACTCACATCTCTTAATCCCATCTACATTTTCTCAGCATGAAACAAAAAAAATATGTAGAATGGAAGATATTACTAATTAGGTGGTTGCATTTTCATATGACTGTAGTATGTAATAAAGGTGTGCTCCTGGAAGCTATTTATGAAATAATTATAACCTCTAAAAATTATAGCAATTTTTTCTTTTAATCAATTTAAGTAGAAGCAACAGAAAGTAAGTTTTCAGAAAAATTCCTGACAAGGGTGGGAAGGAGGAAGAAGAAAGAAAAAACAAAAGGAGTAGGTGAGAAGTTTGTTACATAATAAGAATATAGGATAAAGAATAGAGGATTGATACATTCTATTAATTTTCAGGGAAAAGAAAAATGGAAGGTCTTCAATTTGGTGGGCACATCATTGAGGCTAGACTAGCATGGATGGGTTCTATGTTTTATTGTTGGAGTTAAGAGCCCCATTGATAAGATTCTAAATCTATTGGAACATTGAAATATTGGACTGAATAAATTACATATTCACATTTTAGTAAGAAGGAAGCTTGTCAAACTATCCTGTCCCTTTACAACTCACTACTCCCATCTGGAGCCACTAAATTTTATAGAATATACCTGTGGTGCTCCATTTTTGATGAGCTATTTTAAATTAATCTATATTTTCTTTAAAGAATAGTTGCAAATGGAGATATCTGAATTTACTATTAAATCTGTTTCAGTTTTAGACCATAATTCATTGTTTTGTTGGGTCATCTAAAATGATTCTCTATGTGTACATTATTTTTAACCTTTAAGCAAATATAATTATGTGTCTAAAAAAATATCTCACTACCCTAGCGGGAGTCTGGGCTTACATTTCTACTTGGTACCCTTTCCAAAAAGAAAAGAAAATGAACAGGCTTCTAATTCTCAGTTTGGCAACTTGACATCTTGTTCAGTATGTGATAGGTAACATCTATTGTGGAAAAAATATTTTAGTACTGAAATGGCCACAATTTAGTTTACTCAATAATCAATAAGAACTTATCATGCACCTACTATGTTCCAGGCACTGTGTTAAGCAGTGGAAATAAAACTTTGCAAAAAGTAAGAAAGTCTTTGCCCTTGAAGATCTTAAAAAATCTAATGAAAGAAGACAATATACAAAAG
Organism: Pseudocheirus occidentalis; assembly: GCA_028646575.1. Classification (NCBI taxonomy): domain Eukaryota; kingdom Metazoa; phylum Chordata; class Mammalia; order Diprotodontia; family Pseudocheiridae; genus Pseudocheirus; species Pseudocheirus occidentalis. The sequence goes on from JAQQSW010023856.1 coordinate 5,140, forward strand.
AAACCTGGAAAGAGGGCTAGGGAGAGAAGGTACCCAGGACAGGGGCCTTTGTGAACTAAAAGAAGATCAAATGAGCATAGCCATGTAGGTGGATGGGAAATGTGGAGAAATCTTGGATTTAAGGATTTACTCTGTCTCTTCTCCTTAAATTTTTATGGCTCCCAAATTTTATCAAAGGGGCTGATGAATGTGAATGCTAAGGCTACCTGGATCTTGCAGAAGGATGAGATTTCTCAGTGATGTTTTCCTGAAAAACATGTTAGAGAAGCCAAAGAAGTCTTAACTGAGTATTGCAGAGAAGTCAAAGAAGACTAGAATGAATAAAGCTGGGTGAGAAATATATATATACACACACACACACATATCTGAGGAGGTTGTACAATGATACTGAGAAGCAGTAAAATATGGATCTAACCAAATCTCCAACATTTTTGTTATTATGTTTCAGTCATTTCTGTCAGGTCTAGCTCTTTGTAACCCCTTTGGGGTTTTTTATGGCAAAAAATGCTGGAGGGTTTTGCTATTTCCTTGTACAGCTCATTTTACAGATGAGGAAACTGAAGCAAACAGGGTTAAGTGACTTGTCCAGTATCACACAAGTAGTAAGTGTCTGAGGAAGAATTTGCACTCAGATCTTTCTGACTCCAGGTCTACCTAGGCTCCTCTATTAGACTGTCATCATAATACATTATCAGGGTGAAGCCTAATCAAAATTGCAAAGAGTGTGAGGCTTATATCTAAGATACAATGTTGTATATACATGTATTTATGAATGTATGTGTATATATCATGTATCATATTGTATCTTATCGCACCGCATCATACCATACCATACCATACCATACCATACCATACCATACCATACCATACCATACCATGTCGTGTCATCTTACAATAGAAGAAATATCACTGGCTACTCTGATCAAGGAACCTTTTATAAAGGAGATAGTATTTTTATTGGTTCTGGGGAAAAAGAAGAGGTAAACTTTTAACTAATAGTGATAGAGGTTAAGGTAAACATCCTAGCTGGAGGCAACATCATAAACAAAGAATCATAGTTTGGAATGGATAGGCACATTTAAAGAACAGTTAAACTAGATTTCCTGGAGTGAACAATTTATTTAGGTAAATAAAAGCTTATAAAATTAGCAAGGGTGGATGAAGTTATATTCTGAGTGAGTTTGACTGTCATGCTAATGAATGTTTATATATATATATATATATATACATATATATGTATATATATATATATATATATAAATGTGGATATATATATATATATGTATTATACTGTAGGCATTCCAATACAATAGAGAGACATTGTTTTTGAATATAGGGATAACATTTTCAACTATAGATTTATATTGTTTTATCATCCTGTTACTTCCAAAAGTAAATTTTGTAAAGTGTACATGTTCAGACAGGGGATGTAGTACAGTGACACCAGGAAGGAGGTTTAATTACAAGCAAGGTGGGATTTTTGTTGTTTTCTTTCTGGAGTTCAGTTTACAAGGATCAAGCTAAATTGTGAACATCTTAAGGATTAATCTCCTTTGAACCATGATAATTCACAGTTGTGCCAAGTCGAATACATTTTGTACCTTCTGACTCTGAGCCAATCAGGGGCTGAGTCTTTGTTATATATTCTGGGGGGCTCTCATTTTGCTTTGGGGGTATGCTTATGAGAAGGAACTTTTTATTTCCTGGTCAAGACTCTGAGTAGCCATTAGTTCAGAGAACCCTGACTGCTTAGATCTCTGTGCTCTCTTAATCCAGTGTTGTATACAAAGTGGATAGCAATTTTGCTATGTTCAGACAACTGGATTCCTGTCCATTGGTCTTTGTGCTAATTCCTCTGCTTGTATTTTCTATACTCACTTCTTTCTCTGTAATTAAAGTAGGTTTGCTAACTCCTTTAAAGCTCTTTCCTTTATAAAGCACATCAAAAGAACCTGTGCTAGCAGGCCATCCTGGGTGTGCTGGGGTGCTTGCTGTTACAGGAAGCTGCTGAAGTAGTTGAAGCATGAGGTAATCTTTGAATAATTTCCTGGTAAGGAACTAGTAGTGGGAATGGAAAAGGAGATTAAAGTGAAGAGACATTTTCAAGGAATAATGAGCAATCATGGGGGAGAAGGGGAAGAATGTGTTTAAAAATCTGGAAAAAAGATTATGAATTATAAAATTTTCATCAAAATTTTAATCCATTATTAGTCCTTCCATGAAATGCTTTGTTTTTTATTTTTTTCCAATTCAATAAAATGTTTAATAAATATAAAAAGGAGAATGAAACTGCTACTTATCTAGCTGGGACATTTACTGTTTCCACATGATTCAAAATAATTGTGGAAAAAAGAAATTCCATGAACTCAAAGTCTTATTCTAGGGGCATCACAAGACATTTCATGCCCTACTTAATTATAAGACATACAATCCCATCCAATTCTTGTCAACTGCTCATTCAAAGGTGCCCCATGTTGTTGTTTTTGAAATTCCAAGTTAGTAACAGTTCTTCTCCGTTGCATTCTCTCCAGTCAATTGAGCTTAAGTCAGGGTCTCCCTTTCTTATTCTTTGAGATGATATGTTGGTTACACAATACTTTTAAAAATCCTGCTAAAAGGGTGAAATGAGAGTTCATGAAAGAGCTCATTTCATCAATCCCTTCTGCATAAATATTCTAAAATGCTCCCAAATCAAAAATAAGCACAACAGAGAAAAGGACACCAGCAAAAGAATCTCAGAAGAGAATAATTTCATAGATAAAGGAAAAGACAAGGAAATGAGAAAGCAGCAGGAAACAAAACAAAACAAAACAAAACTGACACAGTGAGTAAGCATTTAGATTAAAAATTACATAAAACACATTAAGGGCCATGAAATTAGGTTGAACCGATGCAGCAAAACAGATTGGACTATGCACTTTGAAGGGAAAAAGTAGTATATTGTTACATGCACATCTGGTGTTGATAAGAAAAATATTATCTTTAATAAGAATTATTATCAATGATAATGGAAGAAGACAAATTCATATGAAAAGTCAAAAAATTGGAGAAAGTCATGGAAAATAGACTAAAGGAATAGAATTGATGTGAACTAAAATTATTTGGCAAGATGGCAGAATATGAAATATAACAAGATAAAAAATCAAATCAAATGGGACAAAATATTACCTAAGAATACAAGATGATTTCAAAATGAGATGCTTTTTCTTTGCTTTGAAATACTGATTTATAAAATAACTTTAATTTTTTTTAGTTAACTCATGACATGATAAGCTAGAGTTCTTATTTAATTGCATACATAAAACAGTTTTTTTGGATCCCATAACCATCATTTTTTATAAGTTTAGGGAACTTTCTATAGCTCTTCATTTCCATTTTTTCCCAGATTTCTTTGCTTTAAAAGAATCAATATATTAGTTCTAAAACGGCTTTATATTACTTCCCAGTAGCCCATAGCTACACTATTATTTGAAACCTTCCTTCGCTGGACATATTTCTGGTCTATTGACTTTGTGATTTTCATTTCAGCACATCATTTGCTTAGCTATTCTGGTTTTATTCTTAGCCATGGCTAGCCCAGTTCATTAGCAGTGCTGTAAGTAACACTTAAGAAGTGATGAGGAGATTGAGCATGCCTAGTAATATGGTTTGAGGGAGAGTTGAACAAATGGCTTTGCTTCTTATTTGAAACATTTATGTGAAATTGTTTCTATGTATAAATTAATAAAAACATGTAATAGAAGAAATTTTGCAGTGACCTCCATGTTTTTTCTTGCCTACTACCACTAATACTTATTTCATGTTCTTTTTCCCCCTTCCTCTCCACTGTCTCTCTACAACATTGCTTCTGTCTTCTCCCTTTTCTGTTGAATTTATAGGTGACAAAGTAGCAGAAACAAATTAGATTCCTTCCATTCCTCCCTATATACTAGATGTTATTATTTGTAAATATAGAACCCGAGAGTATGAAAAAATAAATAAAAAATTTGGAGTTAATTTAGTCATCTAGCCTTTTTTTCAACATGCCCAGTGAGGGGATCTAAATAAATCTGATGAAGCAATCCATTGTACTTTCAGACTACTCTGATCAATTAGATGATTTTCCTCATATAATAAAGGAATGCTACTGTGAACAGGATTTAAGATTCAGATTACACAGTAATAGTGAACACTCTGTTTATTCCACTACAGATAAAAGTTCAGTACTATATTCACAATATAATATTCTCAATATTACATCTTATCAGAGAAAGTCACAAAGTCACATTATAATGGACACACAGTTTTCACTACAGTGGACACAATATTTAGAAAAAGGAACAAAAGAAGAATCACCCTAAGAGAGAAACCCTTTTCACTTAAAGATTCAATCAATCAATTCACAATATACCAATCTTTAACATGTGGCAACTATTAACTTAATCAGTCACTCATTTAGCAGTCAGTCACTAAGCTAGATTCCCAATAAGTAAACATCAATAGTCACTAATACGTTCATTAGAAAACAATACAAACTTTCCACCCCTTGGTGTCCAGCAAACCTCAGTCTCATCCAAGGGGAAGCCTTTTCTTCATCTTGACTCTGGGATGTCTCTCTGTTTCCCTGGATCCCCTTCCATGGTTCCAGCTCCCTCATGAATCTGCCAAACAATCACCTGGATTCAGAATCAGACAGCTGTCAGGTTCTCATCCATTCCTCAGAGGTAGACAGCTCCCAGGTTCTTGTCCAGTCCTCAGGGAAATCCCTGGCACACATTGAAGTTCAAAGGTTTCAGCACATCCCAAACCTTTCACCACTTCTCTTGCCTGGATCTCAAGAATCAGCCAGGCCATGAATAAACAAAGTCTTATCCTGATCATGCTTCTTCAGTCTTCCAGAAGTTCAGCTGGCTCTAGGTCCCAGAAGGAATATAGGCCTTCTGTTTGGCCTTCACCAGATTATAGTCTTAGGAAAATTCCAATTCATTTCTCAGTCAGCTTCTAAATACTGGGAGAGAACTCACTCTCTCTCTCTCTCTCTCTCTCTCTCTCTCTCTCTCTCTCTCTCTCTCTCTCT
>JAQQSW010023857.1:0-10195 GCA_028646575.1 Pseudocheirus occidentalis
GTAATAAGATATAATATTGAGACTTTCCTTGTTCTGAAGATTGTATATAATATTGTGAACTGTTGAAACTGTGAACATTGTACTGAATCTGATTTTGTAATGGAATAAACAGAGTGTTCACTAATACTGTGTAATCCGAATCTTAAAGGCTGTTCACAGTAGCATTCTCTCAGGAATCTACTGCTGATTGGCTTTACAGTCATCTACAAACCCAGAGATTTCACAACATAAAATATTCCAGATCACTTGTGAAAATGCTAAAAAAAAAAATCTGCTTAGTGCTATCTCTGGGAGACCCAAGATTTTATACTTCCCCATTTAGCTTATTCCTACATTTAGGCCAGCTTATATCCTTGGCACCACAATTCCTATCATATTGTACCTTAAAAATAAAAGTAATTTAAGACAGGGTAAAAGATTTTAAAAACTAAATCAATCATATCCACTGGTTCCTCCTGGACCATATTGTTTACTTACTCCCAATAACTGCTCTGGGTAGATTACTTCAGACCCAATTTTCACTTACAGAAGTCACAATGGTTTTCTTTTAATACAAAGACTCTTGTAGCAAATTCCTGAAGCCTACAGACCTTCTAATTTCATAAGAATGTCTTTTAAAATATATAAAAGAAAATAAGATCACAAAAGAAACCAATTACACTGAAATAAAATCACAATAATATTTTTAAAAACAAGTTCATAAATCCCAGTTTAAGAACTCCTGCTCTTAAAGCTATGTACATTAAAGTGATCCTGTTCTTAATTTTGGATTCTAGCACCTTGGCATATGATCTTCTGAGGTAACCCGTTCCATTTTTTTATATGGTTCCTAACTGGCAAAAAATTTCTCCTTACCTCAAAGTTGCAATATTTATGTAATTTATATACACGGCTCCCAATAATGTGCTTTGCAGTCAAGAAGAACAAGTCTAATTCTACAGTAATATTAATATTTCTAATATAACAGTTCTTCAGAAACTTGAAGACAATTACCATATCTCCTGAGCTACTATTAACAACTCTTTCAAAGAATTAAGTTAGTCTCGGCTATCATTTTCATCCCTGAGTACAGCTTTTGTACTGTCATCAAAAAGTGATTCCTGGTTCTCCAGCTGGCTTGTAGTCTTTGAATTTCTAGTGCTAACTCCTGTAAGATGCCTGTTCACTTTTTTTTGGGACAAATTTATTCTGGAATTCCAGTAAATATTTTTTTGGCTCCAAATTTCCCAGGGGTAATTTTTTTTTTGTAGCAACTTTCCATTTTTTCCCCTAAAGAATGTTCATGTTTTATTGTATTTCCTTTTTCATGAATTAAAGCAATTTTCTGAAGATTTAAGATCAAAGAATTTAGAGCTAGAAAAGTCTTTGAATATCACACAATCCAACTGCATCATTTTATTTCTACTAGGCAAGGTTTTGTTTTTCTAATCTCCATCACTAAATGTACTTTAAGAATAATACAATTTCCAAAAGTGTTCCATAATTTAAACTTTCTACTAATTATGGCTGGCTTTCTCACCAATTTTTCTAAATGAAAGGAATTTTCTTAAGAGCTAAAATTTTATTAGATATCTTACTCTTTTCACAGACCACTTTAAACAGTGAGTAAAGGAACAGTTAGAGAAGATTTGGGTCAATTAGAGAAAGTTTACCATGGAGGATGTAATTTTTAAAAATAGGTGAATGGAAGAAGAAGAGGAATGAATAGGGCATTCCAGGTCAGGGAAATGGGACATGAAAAGATAAGGACACAGGATGAAATTATATGTATGAGATAAGTAGAGAGTTAATTATAGGGAAAATAAGAAGATATAAACCTATCTATAGCTACAGAAAGACAATACAGTATGCTAGACAGAAAGTCAGTTGAACCTCTGACTATGTGGGCTATGTGACCCTGGACAAGCCATTTACTTCTCCATGCAGAGGCAAGGACTATAAGGTGCCGAACAGTTTCTGACAAACACTGGCAGTTGGAGTTCCCTAAAGCAGAGATGTCAATCACCCGCCCATGGACTACATGTGGCCTACAACACTCCCAAGTGCAGGCCAAACCAGAAAAAAACAAAGTTCTCATCTGACTTTATAGAGCGTGATGCATTGATTTTTAAAAAGAAATACATAAACATATATGGTTTTCTAAGTAAATATGCAGCCTCCTTATGTATGGTTTCATGGCAGTTTGACATCACTGCTGTAGACTAAGCCGATTTGTGAAACTGTTTTATATTTGGCTTTTTCAACACTTTTTTGCAGTATTTCTATGAGCTGTCTGACCAGTCAACATGGATGTCTCCTATGACTTAACTCCCTTCACTTAACAAGCTTGGGAAGCTTACTTTCTATGTATGTAAATGATTCCTAAATCTTCATCCCCAATTCTAACCATTCAATGAGTCTCTAATTTCTTCTTGGATATACCTGAAACTTAATATTCATAGAAAACTGAGCTCTTCATTCTTTTGTTTCCCCTGCTCCCTTTTATACTTTTCTACAACACTACCTACCGCCTTCCTAATTTTTCGAGTTGGAAATCTCCATCATGTTAGTCTCCATCCAACTCAAACCCAGAGCCCATCTCATTACCTCATACATCAGAATTACTGCTGCCCAGTCTCACTTTTTCTCAACTTTCTTTTCTTCTTTCCTCTTTTACTTCATGCTATATTCCTAAAATAATCTGATCCAAACATTTTAATTGTTCTATTGCTTCTGGACCTACAATGGCTACAATATCAAATCTAAGCTACTCTGTTGAGCTTTCAGGCATCCATCAACATACCTGTAGGCTAGCAATATACAATGCTTAGGCTAAATGGGTTTTGGAAATTTCTGCTAAAAAAATAACAAAGCTAAGACTGACTAAGACACTGTGCATCTATTTGATTAGTCTGACAAATTCTAAAATTCAGAAATTAATTTAGAAGATATCAAGTCACAGTGTTTTCTCACTTTCCAAAATTTCTCCATTGTTTAAGTTTCTTAATATGAGTCACAAAAAATTCTATGAGCTTTAAAAAAAAAATTTCACTCAGAGGCAAAGTCATTTTTCTGATGCTCTTTGACGCACTTCTTTGTAGAAGAGAAACAGGACAATCACAACATCAAATCTTACATCAAAAGTTTACACTCAAGCACAAAGTATTCACAGGTCAGTTTGTAATTTGAGAATTAGAGCTTCAATTTAAACTAAACAATTTATAAACAAGAGAAAGCATAGAGGACAAGGGATAAATCTGACAAAGAACTCTAGGAAGATCCAATATGGGAGAAAGCACTAGCACCTGAAGGAATGAAGGAAAATCTCAAGAAGGTAGCACCTAATACAAGCCTTGAAGGAAGTTAAAGATACCTAAGCAGGGGAGTTGAGAAGCCAGTGTACTATAGGCAGGAGGAGTCTGTGAATATACAAGAGTGGGAGCCAAAATTGTGAATTTTGGGGTAAGTAAATTATCTCAATTGACTAGCACACAGAACTCATGAACTAGAGTATTGTGAAATAAAACTGGAGAGGAAGGAAGATTGGAGACAGACTATGGAAGGCCTTATTCCAACCAAAGGAGTTTGTGTTTTACTCTAGGGAGAACAGAGAACCATGCTGAAGGCTTCTGAGCAGGGGAGTGACATTGTGATGAGTTCTATTTTGGACATATTAAGTTTGAGTTATCATCAATGAGACACTCAATGGGAGATGTCCAGAAGGCCTTAAGTTTACATTTTGGATTTGTCTGAACAGAGATAATTGAATGCATGCGAGCAAATAAGATCATCAAAGAAAAGGTGTCAATGGACATCCTTACATAGGAATTTGGAGGCAGATGATGAATGGGCAAAAGAAAACAAGAAGAATTAGTCAGGCAGGTAGGAATAGCATGTGGAGAAAATAGTCACATAAGTCAAGGGAAAAGAGAGTATCTAGGATCCTGAATAGAATATACAAGAATGACTCATTCTTCTCATACATTCAGGAAGAAGTTTATGATCCAGACTAACAAGATATAGAGTAACGGCTGTGGGGTAGAGGACTAGAATAGTTATTGAAATAAGGAAGGAAGAGGAGGAAAAATTCAGGAGAAGTTTGCAGGTCACAGGATTCATTAATTCAAAGAGGGCAAAAAAGCAATATCTGGGAATCTTGGGAGGAAAACAAGAGTCCCCCAATAGGGAAAAAAAATTGAATAAATCACTCAGCAGATCCTTGGGTTAAGTCTCTGAGAATGACATTTCCAGAAAGGAAAAAGATATGAAAGGAGATTACTGTGATGGGCATCACATAGCTTCAAGGGTCAGCTCTAGAACCCTGAGAGTTGGATTCCTAGGAACCCTAAATTGTCTGATTCCTACGACTTGTGTGGTAAAGTGAACAGTCATGTATTAGCAAAGAACGTTGGTTTGAAACTTAGCTCTGCCAGTTACTGCCTGTGTGACTCTGTATAAATCACTTAAGCTTTCTGAACCTGTTTCTTCATCTTTAAAAAGAGGAGACTGAACTAAATAACTCTAAAGTCCCCTCCACCACCAGATATATGATACTATGAACTTCTGGAATTAATTGAGTACAATTCAAAACAACATTGAAGTCTAGAATACTAATTAAATTATGATCCATCTATCTATTCAATCTCAGACCTGAATCAATTTTTCATTTTCTTTAAAAAAAAAAGTACTTTTAAGACAAATTTAACAAGTTTATTTTTTTAAAATACACATAAAATTTTAATTTGAGGTAATTTAGTACTGATAATAAACAAAATAAAAAGACATTAAACTTAAAAAAAACCTTTTATTATAATTATTTTTTGTTTTTTTGGAAGGGGAAAGGCAGGGCAACTGGGGTTAAGTGACTTGCCCAAGGTCGCATGGTTAGTAAGAGTGCCAAGTGTCTGAGACTGGACTTGAACTCAGGTCCTACTGATTCCAGGGCCGGTGTGTTCTGCACCACCTAGCTGCCCCTTTAAAAACCTTTTAAAGCATTTATCCATATTAGGGCAAATAAGGACTTTACCTCCAAAAAATTGTTTTAGACATTTTAAATTAAAATTAACAGATGAATCACTTACCATATTCCTTCTCATTTACTTCAGAGATGGGTTCAGAAATAACACTGCAAAAAGAAATTGCACTTGCTGCAGAAGGATTCCGGGAATGGCCCATGTGGTGGGGTACCTTCTTAACATTTTTCAAGGCTTCCTCAGCCTGTTCTTGTTCCATTGCTGCCACCATATCTTTATAAGCTTTCCTGGCCTCCTCAGTCAGTTCTACCAACTTATTAAACAGGTTCTAAGTAGAGAAAAAGATCCTGGTTAATAGTTTCTCTTACTAGATAGTTTTATTCATGTTAATTAAAAACATCTATATTATTTTACGTAATCAAACTAAGGTATAATCTGAGACAGTATATTCAGGAAATAAAGTTATATTCAGTTCTGGCACGTTCTTGTATCAAACAGCCTAATGAACCACTTCCATAAAATATGTATTAATCTGTGTGTGTATGAGCATATGTATGTAAATGTATATGCAAATATACACATATGTATGCATATATCCCCTCCACACAAAAACAGAGACATATCAATACACACAGATTTTCACATACATAAAAATGTGTATATAAACACTAAGCCATTAATAGCCTGAAAAATAGCTCTATGTTAAAAAAGGACCAATATTGGTCAGAGGGTTAATAGTTTCCTAACTGAAAGGTAAAATGGGTAAATTAAACCAGTGAATAGGTAAAAAATGGTGACTTTACAGACAGGTAGGTAGGTGGTTAGGTAGAGGACAGAAGGTAAGAAGTAGGAAAATTGGTAAACATCCCAAGAGTACTTTACAGTAATTTTTATAAACTTTCTTAGGAATGATTGTGTAACAAGCATTTCCTTAAATTTCTGATTAAACAAAAAACAGCTTAGAAAGATTGATAACTTGTCCATAACTTATAAATAAATTCATTTATTCAATCAGTATTTACTGAGTACCTACCACAGGTAAGGTGCTGTTTCCCAACCCCTAGTTAGGTATACTGCCAAGGATACTGGCAGTACATTTCATTCTAATTATTGATCTAGGGATTTCTGCTTTTATTTAAAAGAATGTTCTGTCCTTAAAGTCATAATACTTTCCTTCTCTCATTCCCAAATTAGCCTCGTAAGTACATGGAGTTAGTTCACATGGAACTACAGGTTCCAAACAGCATCAATTCAATAAATATTTATTAAATACATGCCTACTGTGTGTCAAATGCTGTGTTAAGTGCTGGGGATAAAAAGCCAAAAACAAGTTAGTCCTTGCCCTCAAAGGAAAGGACCAGGGAAAACATTATCTTTAAGGACAAGAACATACAAAACATGTACAAAATAAATACAAAGTCATTTCAGAGGAAAGGAGAACTGAAAACTGGGAAAGTCAGGAAAGACCCCGTGTAGGAGGTGTCCCATGAAATGAGTCTTGCAGGGTCCTAAAAGGCAGAGAGAGGGGAATGTATCAAGGCACAGGGCCTGGATGATTCAGAGTCACAGTGATGAGAGATGAAATGTCATACACAGAGAACATTAATTAGGCTAGGATGTAGGGTCTAACACAGGGACTCGAGGCTACAGGCTCCCCACCTCTGATTTAATGAGTTCATAAAGGTGTGTGTACTGTCTAATCAGTCTAGAAATGAGGTTGAAGGGTTTTAAGTGACACCACACTTTGTACTTTATCCTAAAGAAAACAGAAAACTACTGACACTTCTTGAGCAGTCAGTTGAGCATTCATTAAGCACCTACTATGTGTGAGCCACTAGGGTAAGCAAAAAGGATACAAAGAAAGGCAAAGACATTCTCTGCAATCAGGAACCCACAATTTAATGAGGAAGACAATATGAAAACAACTATGTACAAATAACTATGTACAAATATATGCACCACCTACTGGAGATAATCGCAGAGGGAAGGCACAAAAGCATTAAGTGAGATCAAGGGGACTTCTTGCAAAAGCTGAAATTTTAGCTGAGACTTGAAGGAAGCCAGAAGTTCTCAAATGTGGGCAACAAGGTCAGAAAGTCATGCTCTGCAAGAAATTATCTACTATGAGAAATAATAGGGGCGGCTAGGTGGCGCAGTGAATAGAGCACCAGCCCTGGAGTCAGGAGTACCTGAGTTCAAATCCGGCCTCAGGCACTTAACACAAAAAACTAGCCGTGTGACCTTGGGCAAGTCACTTACCCCCAACTGCCCTCCAAAAAACAAATAAAAAAAAAAGAGAAATAACGTGTGACTATGTCTGTTTCAAGGAGACATAGTAAGTAGCTCTTGCATCTTATCATGGAGACCAGACTATAAGGTATGTTCTAACTAAATGTAATCACCTAGAAGGTCGGCTAGGTGGTGCAGTGGTTAGAGTGTCAAGTCTGAAGTCAGGAAGACTTAACTTCCTGAGTCCAAATCTGGATTCAGACACTAGTTGTGTGATCCTGGACAGGAAATTAAACCCTATTTGTCTTAACTCCCTATGTGTAAAAATGAGCTGGAAAAGGAAATGGCAAACTACTCCAGTATTTTTACAAGAAAAAAATCCCAAATAGGGTCATAAAGAATTGGACACACTGAACAACAACAAACTAGAAATATTATCATTCAATTCTACAAACACTTAAGTTTAAGAAATACAAAGGTGTGAAACAATGCAATCCCTACCCTCAGTCTTAGCTAACAGATGAATGAACTATCTACATACTTGACAAGGTAAAACATGATTAAGTGAATGACAGAGGTCAAAAAGAGTAACTGGAAAGATTCAAGGAGAAAACATTTCTAGTTGGGAGATAAAGCAAAAGTGGTCTCTTAGCTGTGCCTTGAAGGAGGAGAAATGCCAACAGATAAAAATAGGAGAAAAGAAGTCTTTTCCATTCTTGAGGAAAGGACAAAGGCATGGAAGCAAAAGTGGGCAGAGCAAGAAGAATGGACACAGTCTATTTTTTCCTAAACTGTAGAATGTGTAAAACAAAGTGCTATGAAATAAGGTTAGAAATATAAGCTGAAGGTAGTACACTGTGAAGGGCTTCTTCTGTCAGAGTAAAGAATCTTTATTCTATTTAACAGGCAGAGATTTTCTTCTGAGTGAGCTGCCTGAACAGGAGGCAGACACCATATATCTACTCCAGAAACACTCCCCCAAATTACACCAGACTGAATAAAGAAATAATACTAAGTGACCTCTTCCACCACAGAAATGAAGGAAAAAAATCAGTCAGAAACATATAATCCATAGAAAAGGGAATAGGGCTCACCAGCAAAGTCATCTCCAGTTCAGAGCTGCCCCTCCAGCCTGACCAGAGAAAATCTAAGACATGCAGGGCCTTTAAGGCTCAGTGTCCAAAGGCAGGAAGAACAGAAGTCTCTCCTGAGAAAGCTCTAGGGCTGGGGACTTTGGGAGTCCAAGGAAGTAGCAGCAGGCAGCAACCAGCAGTCCCCTGATACAGACCACTATACATCAGGCCCACGATTTGGGGTGAGACAAAAATAGGGCAACCAACCCATTCAGAAACACAGCATGAAGAGAAGCCAGGACTTGACAAAAAGCCCCAACTCAAAAAATTAAAGTTGGAAAGAACAGTAGGTCAAAGAAAACACCAACCAGTATCAAACATGATTTCAAATCTAGAGATTCCTTCTTCTCTTTAAACAAAAATGACTCCATAACAACTATAAAGTAGGGACTCAGGAAAAAATAACTTTTCCCCAAAGACTACATGACCACCTAAAAGAAATGAAGCAAGAGATTAAAAAAAGAAACAAAAATTCTGGAGGAAACAAATGAGAATAGCTTAGAAGACAAAATAGTAAGCTTCAACTCAAGAAATGAACACCTTGAAACAAATCAATGATTCCATGAGAAGATAATAAATATCAGAACAAAATAAAAGAATGAAAAAAATAGAAGAAAATAGAAGATGTCTGATATAGAAAACAACTCATCTGCAAAATAGGTCAAGGAAAGAAAACTTTAAGAATCAATAGATTTGAAAACCATAATCTTTTTTAAAAGCCTGGACACTATATTTCTGGAAATCATAAATGAAAACAGCTCAGAGCTATTAAAACTAGGGGGTAAACTGTAAAAAGGCCAAATCAAACAATCACCTCCTAAAAAGAAGCCAAAAAGCAAAAGTCTCAGAATGTAATAAACAAAACCCAAAGTTCCCACATCAAGAAAAAATACTGCAAATAGCCAGAAAGAATGAATTCAAGTTCCAAGGAACTACAGTTAGGATTTTACTAACTAAGACCATAGGAGAATTTGGAATATAATGTTCCAAAAAGGCAAAAGAGATACGTTTCCAGCCAAAATAATTTATTCTGCAAAACTGTATAATCCTAGAGAGGAAAAAAAATAGATGTTTAATAGAATAGAGGACTTTCAAGCATTCCTGTTGACAAGATGAAAGCTCAGTAGGAACTCTGAAATACAAACACAAAAGTCCAGTGAATCCTAGACAGGTAATTTGATTTTAGAAACTGGAAGGAGTTGAATGATGATCTTGTGCCAACATTCTGAGAGGAGAATAAACAAGAATCCCTTCAGAACCTTAAAGTTTTCAAAGGTTACTGAGGGAGTTAAATAAGAATAATAAGAGAGACCCAGGGGGCAGAGCCAAAACGGCGGTGTAAAAGCAGCAAGGTCCCACAGCTCCCACACTGCCACCCTAAACACCCATAAAATATGAGCCCAGACAAAGTCAAGGACTCTCAGACTCAGAAAAATACAGAAAACACATCTCTCACTGAAGGCAGCTCAGCAGCAGGGGCTCATCAGGGCGGCTGGGAGAGGAGGCTGGCCCAGCCTGAGGCTGAGACCTTGGCCAGGCCTGAGGCGGTGGGAAGGAGCTGGGCTGAGATGAGCCGAGCCACGCCGCAGCCAGTCTTCAGAGGAGAGGATCTACAGCCTCCAGCACCTCCACATCTGCCAAGGCATGAGGAATGGGGACGGGAGAGGGGCAGCTCACACTGGAGCAGAGACCGGCTCAGCCCCAAACCACAGCCACAGCCAAGCCAGGCCCCAGGATGGCCAGGAGGAGCTGAGCCTCCCAAGCCGCAGCCTGAGTCTACTTCAGACAAGATCTAAAGCACCTGTTTGAGGGGATTTTAAAATCCCCCAAACCAGGGTCCGCGACGGTTAGTGAACATGAAACTTTGAAAATTAATTTGGG
>JAQQSW010023858.1:0-10194 GCA_028646575.1 Pseudocheirus occidentalis
TTCCCTCTCCCTCTCTCCCTCTCGCTCTCCTTCTCCCTCTTCTCCTCTTCCCATTTTCCCCTCTTCCCCTCTTCTCGTCTTCCTTTCTTCCCCTCCTTCCATCCCCCCCTTTGTCTGTATGTCTGTCTCTCTCTTTGCTTCATATTTTTCACAGATTTTCCCCTTGGTTCTAATTCTTCTTTACAACACGACTAATGCAGAAACATATTTAATATTATTGTACATGTATAATCTATATCACATAGCACACTGTCTTGGGGAGACCAGAGGGGGAGATAATTTGAAACTCAAAATTTTATGGAAATGAAGTTGAAAACTAAAAACAAAGAAATAAAATTAATAAGAAAAAGAAAAAAAAGAAATACTATCAATTGCCCTGAGCTCTCCTAGACTCATGGGACTTCATAGCCACAGAGCTTTATATAGAAATAAGAGAATGACCTAGATTATGCTCAAAAATTGATAAAATAGGAAAACCTGTTATCCTTGATCTGAGCCCCCGCCCCACTTTTTAGAGCTTCTTTTAAATTTTACATGCTCTATATTTTTATAGACTTTCACAGGTATTCCATATTTTAGTAATACACATTTTTATGCAAACATTTCTGTACTCAAATTTCTTATCTGTAAAATAAACAAGTTGGACTAAATGATTTCAAATGTCCCTTCTAGCTGTAAAAATCACAGAATGTCACAGGATTACATTTGTATGTGACCTTAGAGATTATATAGTCTAGTTCCCATTTAGTCTACCCCCTGATTTAAGAAATCTACCACTGAAGCTGATTTCATGAGCTTAGGGAACTCCCCAGTGTTTATGATTTAGTAACCAAATCCTGGTGTTGTCTGAAATACAAAGAGCTTAATAACTTGCCCATTGAAGCCATGTCTTCCTGAAACCAAACCTAAAACTCTCTCAACTATGCCATGTTTGTGTCTCTGAAAACTTATCATCCTTTTGTACCCCACAGTCCGGCAGCATTGTGAGAGCCAAATTGCTCGTTTAAATTGAGGAAATGTACCGATTAGCTTATAATTTACAGATGTGAACATGATTTATATTGCATGGAAAATCATGTACATATTTGAAAATTATAGGTTAATGGGTGCATTTCTCCAATTTGAATATATGCTTTAGTTTTCAATATGCTCTAGATTTGCACATTAAAAGAGGACGTCATGCATTCAGCAATGATTTTCTCAGACCATGTCAGAAATTTGAGTAAATGGATATTAATGCCGTATATACTCACACATGCATTAACAAGTAAATATCTTCGTTTATTATTCTGTGTATGTAATAGTCTACATATATTATTTAAAATAATGGTAAAAATCTGAGCTTACACAAATTTATATATCTTACTATGTTCATAGTAAATTTACTATGCAATAGTAAATTTATATAGTGCTTGCTACATATGCAAATTAGACACAAATGCCTTTGGAAACCAGAAGGAGGAGTTACCTAGTGATTAAAGCAGAATAGGAGCCATAAGCCATGGATTTGACTCTTACCCCTATTATAAGCTTACTCTGGAAATAAAGTCACTTAACCTGGCTTTCTTTTCCTCTATTTGTTAAGTGACACAGATAGTACAAGTACCATCTGAAACACAGTCACTGCTTCAACCTGTGACTGGCATTTTCTTCTGCATTATACTCTTGTCTTAGGGCACCAGTAAAGAGCTGATCATCTCAAGCAGGGCTGACTTACCATGGCATGATTTTAGATGGGAATAGAGCAGCCTCATTCCCATCTCCCTCTGTGAGGGGCTTACTCTCCTCTTACCTCTTTGGTTGCTAGAATTTGAGTTAGAATTTTAGGTTCAGCATCTGGGTAGTCTTTCTTTAAATACATACATACACACATACACACATATTTGTGTATATAAATACAAATATATATATATATATATATATATAATATAACTTATTTTTAGTGTTCAACATTCACTTTCACAAGATTGTGAGTTTAAAATTTTCTCCCTTCCTTTCCTTCCCCCTCTCCAAGGTGACATGCAATCTGAAATAGGCACTGCGAATACATTCATATTAAACATATTTTCACATTAGTCATGATGTAAAGAAGAATAGAATTAATGGGAAGAGCCACGAGAAGAAAGAAATAAACCAAAACAACAAAAGAAAAGGAGAACAAACCATCTGCTTCGATCTGCATTCAGACTCTGAAGTTCTTCCTCTGGATGTGGACAACATTTTTCATCACCAGTCTTCTGAAGTTGTCTTGGTTTCTTGCATTGCTGAGAAGAGCTAAGTCTATCAAAGTCAGTCGTTGTACAACGTGACTAATATCGGATTCACTGTTCTTCTGGTTCTGCTCATTTCACTCTGCATCAGTTTATATAAGCCCAGGTTTTTCTGAAGCCTGCCTGCTCATCATTTCTTATAGCCCAATAGTATTCCATTACATTCATATACCACAAATTGTTCAACCATTCTCCAGCTGATGGGCATCCCCTCAATTTCCAATTCTTTGCTACCACAAAAAAGCTGCTACAAATATTTTTTATATACGTGGGTCCTTTTCCCATTTTTATGATCTCTTTGGGATACTGACCTGGAAGTGGTATTACTGGGTCAAAGGGTAGGCTCAGTTTTATAGCCTTTAGGGCATTCTGGTCACTCTTTCAGCCTGTCTAGCTCTGACATAGGGAAAAGATGGTGAGACAGAAGGTTCCTTGATGAAGACATTAGGAAGCATCTTCCCTTGGTGGATGGCTAGAGTTCGAAGATACCGCCTCTGGTTGATGGCAGTGAGGTGCCTTTCTCTGTAATACAGTCAAAAGACATTTGAATGTACCTATGGAAACTGAGAAGAGAAAGCAGAATTTAGCTCTGATTAACTATCATTGGTAACTCAGGATATTCTTTTTAAAACTACAGTTTATTTCTTTTAATTTTGCCTCAGGAAATAAATTTATCCTCCATGTCTAATGTGGAGTTTTTACTGGAGTCCCTCAAAGAAGTAAGATTCAAACAAGATAGTGTAAAAAATGAACCAAGATTGTTATGTTTAACAATGAGAATTGGTGCATAGTTATTGATTAATCTAGATGATTCACAGTGGCTGTGATCAGAACATGCTCAGTTGGTACTGAGCTGATAGCTACATGTAGGGTCGTTAATTACCATCAGCACACAGAGTAAAAGTGAAATGATGCTTTGCCTCTCCTTCCAAGTGATGATTTACATCGACAGCTGCCAGACAGTTATTAATTACTATATTTCAGACACTGTGCTAAGCACTGAGGATATGAGGAAAGGAGGGATAATTCCCTGTCCTGAAGGAGCTAACATTCTAATGGGGGTGACAACATGCAAGCAACTCTGTACATGCAAGATATGTACAGGCTAAATTGGAGGTAATCTCTGAAGGAAGGAAGGTAACAAGCGCTTATTAAGTGTGTGTCATATGAAACGTGGGGCAGCTAGAGGGTAAAGTGAATAGAGCACCAGGCTTAGAGTCAGGAAGACTTCCTGAGTTTAAATCTTGCCCCAAACACTTACTAGCTGGGTGACCCTGAGCAAGTCACCTTACCCTGGTTTGTCTCAGTTTCCTCACCTGTAAAATAAGCTGGAGAAGAAAACAGCAAACTGTGCCAGTATTTTTTGCCAAACAAAGCCCGAAAAGGGTCACAAAGAGTCAGATGCAAATGAACAACAAATTATAGAAAAAGACATACAAATTACTTTTAAAATATTATCACATTTGATAAAGACTCTATCAGTAAAGGAGACCTGAAAAGGCTTCTTCAGGGGTAGGATTTTAGCTGAATCCCAAAGGAATAGATAGATTAAGAATGAGATGTGAGGAAGAGAGAAGAGTAAAAGGTAATCATGAGGTTTCAAACATAAGAGATTGGATACTGCAGAAACAAAGTTTAAACTCACAAGGGAATAAAATTTAAGCGAAAAATATTTGGCTCAATTTTGGCATATTAAAACCCAGGTGCTTTTGGGGTTCTATAGGCAGTTGGAAATGTGATTCTGGTTATTAGAAGTACTAAAATTAAGATATAGACTTGGGAGTCATCGATATTAAAGTGGTTGTTGGGCCTATGATGGAAAGAAAGGACCAAAGACAGTATCACATTAACGGGTTAGGAGAAAATGAACAGCAGAGAAGTAATCATTAGAGCAATAGGAAGAGAATTAATTGGAATTTATTCTAACTCCTCTGCCTAGCATTTAAGGCCCTTAACAGTCTGGCTCTTTAGTATCCTTCTCAGCTTATTTTAAATTATGTTCCTTTAATGCACTCTACTTTCTAGACAAACTAGATAAGTCTCTGCTCCGCCCCAGCAACAACAGTAATAACAACATATGCTCGATACTATCTCCTCTCCATAGGAGGGCTCAAGCTGTTCCCTAAACCTAGAGCATTCTCTCTCCTACTCAATCTATTTAATTCTTTTTTTCCTTTTTATGTATTTATATATGTTGGTTTATTTATTTTTGCTTAATAGTATTTTATTTTTTTAATTACATGTAAAGATAGTTTTCAACATTCATTTTTATAAGATTTTGAGTTCCAAATCCTGGCCCCCCTTTCCTCCTCCCTCTCCAAGACAGCAAGCAATCTGATATAGGTTATACTTTACAATTAAGTTAAAACATATCAGCCTATTTAACTCTTACCTATCGTTTACAGTTCAGCTCAAATGATATCTCCTCTAAGAAACATATCCATTTGGTAAAAAAAAATCTTCTGTATCTCATAATATATTTTCTTTCATAGTAATTTAAAGGAATTTATTATTATTATTATTATATTTCATTTTTTGCTTTTTGGAGGGGGGAGGTAGGGCAATTGGGGTTAAGTGACTTGACCAAGATCACATGGATAGTTTTGTGTTAAATATCTGAGGTTGAATTTGAACTCAGATCCTCCTGATTCCAGGGTTGGTGCTCTATTCACTGTGCCACCTAGCTTCCCTAGGAATTTGTTATTTTTATTGTATTACAATTAGCTGTATCTGTATCTCATTCCTTGCTACACTACAGATTCCAAGGGGTTCAGAATCATAAACTTAAATTTTCCTGAGTATCTGACAACGTTGTCAACTCCCAGTTATTTCTTAATAAATGTCTGTTGAAATAAGAAAATAAAACAGAAAGAAGGAAGGAAGGAAGGAAGGAAGAAAGGAAGGAAGGAAGGAAGGAAGGAAGAAAGAAAGAAACAAAGAAAGAAAGAAAGAAAAGAAGGAAAGAAGGAAGGAAGGAAAGAAAGAAGGAAAGAAGGAGAAAGAATTATCATCTGGGAGAGGCAGGATGTTGACCATTTCCTATTACCACCCACTGTGGCACTCCATCAAAACCCCCTTTTTCAGTGTCCCTTTCAGTCAAGGGACTGCTCTTTATTAGTTAATGTAATAAGCTTACAGGCTCCACAAACCTCAACTGTTTCTTATTGACCTTCTGAATAAATTATAAACTCCTTAGTATGGCATTCTAGACTCAAACAAAATGGATCCAGCATATCTTTGCTCTCTTATCTCACACAATATGCTTTATTTACTCTATCCCCCAGTCACATTAGATTATTCCCAATTAGTTAAATATATTCCTCCCATATCTTCAGTCAGAAAATATCTTCTGTCTTCAGAAATCTTATAACACTTTGCAGCCCTCACATTACCTTTTGATCTTTTAAATCATAGTTTAATAATATACGTGCTTTATCATCCCTATTGGAATGAATCTCTGTCTGTCTATCTATCTATCTATCTATCTATCTATCTATCTATCTATCTATCTATCTATCTATATCTATCTGTCTATCTATCTATTTATCTATCATCTATTTTTCTGTCTATCTATCTATCTGTCTATCTATCTATCTATCTATCTATATCTATCTATCTATCTATCTATCTATTTATCTATCTATCATCTATTTTTCTGTCTATCTATCTATCTGTCTATCTATCTAAACCACACAAAGGTAGATTTGTCTTACTTAGTTTTGTATCTATTCTAAAATCTAACACTTCATATGAAATAAGTGCTTGATAAGAAATAAATTTATTTTCTTAAATAAGAAAATAAAAAAGAAAGAAGGAAGGAAGAAAGAAAAAAGAGAAAGAAAGAAAGAAAGAAGGAAAGAAGGAAAGAAGGAGAAAGAATTATCATCATGTATGTTGAAGGTTTAATGCTAATGCCACTCACTGAATCCTAATAGGTAATGTTTTAGCTATCCTAGGTCATATATTCAAATAATAAAGTCTTTCTATACATTTGTGCAAAATGCTGTCTCTCATTGTAAGAATTTTAGGTATTATGCCAGGCTGTTGACGGAAATACTTTTTACCAATACCCAACTTAAGTTCTGCTACATAGACATGCTCTAATTGCTATTAACTATTAGAACCAAGCTGTATTGACCGATGACGATAGCTTGCTGGAACAGCTCTTGGTCTAGCACTTTGGGGAAGAGAATATCTGGTGAGTGGGATTCTTAATAAATTCAATCATTCTCTTCTGGCAGCAAGATTGGGATGACAGTTTGGAGGGCTTGTGCTGCAGTCCTATTACAAAAAGTACTGTGCTGTCTAGTTAAATAAAATAGTAGGCACTGATTTACATATAATCTGCATAAGATTTACAGGCAATTCATTTAAAGTGGAAATGTACAGAAATCCACTTTTCCCCTTTTCCCTTCATCCCCTTTGCCTTTTTCTATATGATGTTTTCTATTGTTACTGGAAAAAAAAACGGTTCAATTTTCTGTTCTAAGGTATTGTTACATTTAAAAAATCTTTTGTCACTGTCTTAAAGCAGTTTCTAAGAGAAACTGCCTAGATCTGCTATAAATCAATAAACCAAGAGTTTTCTCCTTTCTGGAAACACAGGACTACTGAATCCTTTCAAGGCAGTATATAGTAGAGAGTTAGGAACACACTAAACAAACCACTCAGGACAAAGATGTAGTTGAAAGAGAACTGCAGAAACAAAAGACTCATGATTGTATGACAAAAATCAGAGAAAAAGAATTCTTTCAGAAGAAACCACTTAACTCTCATAGAGTGCAGGGATTGGAGATTGAGTTAAGTCAAGGATAGTGTACCATGAAGACTGTAGAGGAAAAGGCTTTCTCTAAGGCCATGCCTAGTTTGTAAAGAATAGAAATGTAGACTTAGACATGAAAATTTGACTCAGATACTTTCTAGACAAGCTTGGTAGTTTATTATTGAGGAAGGTTTTGTGTCAGTACCATGTTTGCTAACTGAATACATACGTGAGTAACTTGTAATTGTGTATTGATAGATTGATTGAAGAAGCATTTTTTATCCTTCCTCTCATCAATATTGCTAAAGGTTTCTCTGCCTCTTCCTTTTCCTGTCCCAGGTCATTTATTCCCCATTCAGACAGATCTTTTTATATATCCCTATCTGTATCCATTGTTCTGTGTTTTCTTATGCATATCTAAAGCTAAAGCTAGAAATGGACATAGACGCCAATACAAATCCTACTGGCTTCACTAGCACTGCCACATGCCCTTTCAGATCTCCACAATGCCAGTATCTTAGGTCATTATTAAAAACAGGGGGAGTGAGTGTCCCCTGTTTCTCCACAAATGAGATCCCTGTCCTGTTCTTCTATGACAAAGTCCTTCACCATAACTTTAAAAAGCCCTCTTTGGCCATATTTTTGTATCCTTCCACCTCTTACCCCCCTTTTTTTCAATCATTATAGACCTGTCTTTGTAGCATGGTTCACCAAGGAGAATCTTTCTTAGCTTCTCCTGTCCTGATCCTGCTTCGATAATAGTTCACCCATAATCCAATTTAAAAGTACTAACTGAGAAATGGAAAATACTCATGGTAAATTTTCAGGCAAATTCATTATTAACTTAGTGGGCCTGTTTTTAATGCTTATCTAAATAGAAATACTCTTGCAAGTCCCAAACCAGAAGAGGAGCAAGTTCTGTTTTTTCTCATCATCCTCTCCCCTTGCCCCTCTTTAACCTTTCTGCTTTCCTCCGTATTTTCAGTTCTGTGTCAAATATCTTTCTGTGCGTTGCCCTCTCATCTCCAAAGCCCTGCCTCTCTTTGGACCTTTGGTTTTAGACACACAAACACACATATATATGCAATTAAATGCAGGCTTTGACTTTTCGCCTGGGAAACTGGAGGGATAAGGTGAGCTAAGCTTTTAATTACAAGTACCCATTCTGGGAGGCAGGGAATTTGAGCTGCCTACAAACCACTGCTGCTCTGCTTAATCCTGTCTTTCAGGGAAGCAAAATAAAAAAAAAATCCATCTATGAAAAGGTTGACTTAATATATTGGACATTATTCTTTTTTAGATTTTCTGAGTAGATGGTGCTTTAAAACCATGTGAAATTATTATTGTTGTTATTGAGGTGACATCCTAACGTGTCTATAATCCTTTGATCCCTTTTAGTTTATTCTGTTATTATTCTAACTTTTGTCAAAATTCGTCTCTTGATAAACTGGGATGTTACTATTATGCACTTTCTAACCCCTTTCATCCATAATCTCAAATCACTTTGCAAATACTAATTAGTGTATTTGAATGTCACAGGTATGTTGTTTAGGGTGGTTAAGCAGTTTCACTCCCAATTTACAGATTGAGGTCTAGAATACAGAGAACCTAGCTTGCTTTTGGAAACTCAACAAATTTACAGTGGAGCACTTGGGTCTGCCATCTGCCTGTCTTCTAGGAAGTCTTTCAATGCACTTGTTAGATAAGAATCCATCTCTGAACTATAATCCAAGCGAGAAGAGATACTGTCACCAAACTGTCACTGAGGATTCAAATACAGAACATTTCCCCCTGGAACATAATAAACATCGAAACATTATTTCCAGCTTTATCAGTAAATCCGACATTTAACTAATATTAATAATTTCCTACTATCTTCTGGGGGGCTATACTAGGTTCCAGGATTTAAAGATAAAAAAGAAACAGTTCCTGCCCTCAAGAAGCTTCATTTACTTTATCTGAGGATATAGCATATTTAAGCATATCTTTTTATCTATCTGTCTATCTATCTATCTATCTATCTATCTATCTATCTATCTATCTGTCTGTCTGTCTGTCTGTCTGTCTGTCTATCCACACACATATGTGTGTGTGTGTGTGTGTGTGTGTGTGTATTGTGTAACTATATAAAATATATATTCAAAAAAAGTGCAAGGTAATGGTGAGGGGGAAAACTCGTAGCTAGGGTGGGGCTCTGCTGGAGACTTCTGATTGGCTTACAAGCGATTACATTTAAACTATGAGCATTTTTACCTCAGAACTGGCAGTCACTACAAATCAGGGCTTAATTTAAAAGTGTGTGTATGTGCATACATATTCCACCCACCATTAGATTATTAAACATTTACCAGCACACCCCTGGATAGGAAGAGGATCAAGGAAGCATTCAAGTGGAAGGTGGCTCCTGAACTGACCCTGACAAAAAGTAGGATTTCAAAGAGTTGGAGGTGAGGAGGGAATAAATACCAAGTATAGCTCAGGAAAGATAGTGCTGCATATAAGGAAGTCCGCTTTGTCTATATCTGTAGAGTGTTGGAGGGAGAGTAGCTTGTAATAAACCTGAAACAGTGGAGAAGAGATTTAGGCAAGGAGACCACTGATGAGGCATTTGGAATAGCATTAGAAAAGGATATTAGGGTCAAAACAAGCATGGTGGTCATATGAATGAAGAGAAGGAAGCAAGAGATGATATGGAAGACAATATAAAACTTGGAAACTGACTGGTTGTCTGATGTGAAGGAAAAGGACAAGTCAGTGATGACTGAAGTTGTGAACCTTGGAGTCTGGAAGAATGGTGGCACCCTCAACAGAAATCAGGCTCTCTTTAAAATGTGTACTTAGTTTTTTGCTAAGCTATAGAAAAGGAATATATGGCCCAGAATGGCTATGTGATTTACCCAAGTTTACGCTAGTACTTGGTGACTCTGTCTCTGCCTTTGTCTCTCTGTCTCTCTCTGTCTCTTTCTGTCTCTACCTCTGTCTGTCTTGTCTGTCTCTGTCTCATCTATCTATTGATGAATGAAACCTTTACTTAGTGCTTAATGTGTCCAATCCCTGCTGTCAAAGTGCTCACTTTTTTTTTTTAATTTTAATTTATTTTCTTGGTTACATCATTCATTTCCACAAGGTTTTGAGTTACAAATTTTCTCCCCTTTTTGTCCC
>JAQQSW010023859.1:0-10194 GCA_028646575.1 Pseudocheirus occidentalis
GGTACACACTTACCTTCATCCCCAGTAGTAATAGGCTTCCGGGGCTGGGTTTTATCATCTGTGGAATCATCACTACTCAGATCCATACCACAGCTGCCTGGATTGATCTTGGTGCCCTCCTGGGAGTCCTGTGGGGTCATTTCACAATAATTACAAACTAGACTCTGAAGAAGAAAGGAGACCTTTTTATCTCTTCCCATCACTTTGGAGGGCACCTTGGCCTGCCAGAGCCGGAAGGACCCCTTGACATGATCCAGTCCAAACCCTCCCCCAATCACACTGATGAGGGAGACTGAGGTCCAAAGTGGCCACAGGCCAGGACTAAGACTTGAGATATATCTCCACCTCTCTGAGGCTGGTTTCTTGATCTGTAAAATATGAATAATTCACACTCTGTTTCTAGCACAAGGCTGCTGGGAGTCTCAGAGAAGAGGATGTTTACAGAGACAATTATGTCAACAAAAGTTACTGTTTGTGGGGAGTCTGTCTTGTGCCTGGCAGAGCCCAAAGGCTCATTTTCTGGGAATGTGTGGACCTCTCATCCATAAACTGGCCTTGGGTTAGTGGGGCATCCTCATAGACCAAGTGCCCAATCACTGAGGATAATGGGGGAGGAAGATGGAAACTGGCTCATCTCAATGTGAGTAGCTAAACTCTAGATAACACTTCTGAGGGCCAGGGAGTTCTTGGCCTTGACCATCTGCTGAATGAAAAAAACGAATGTCAGGAAATGGCATGCAAATAGGAGTCTGCTCCTGGCATGCAGACAGAGTTGGGCTGAGGTGAGCCTGCAGAGCTTTGTGAATCTGGTGCCTGGTGGGGAGCCAATGGCTTCCCAGGCTGGTCCAGAATAGAGGCTTTCCCTCCCCCCGAGCTCCTCTTAGAGAGTTCTCCCAAGGCTTTCTTCCCTTCCTACTCCTCTGACGACACAGAATGTTGGGAAGGCCCAGCATTTTAGAGCTGGAAGGACCTTAGGGGTCATTAAGTCTACCCCCTGCCCATTTTGCAGAAGAGACCCCTGGGGTGGAGAGGAGCTAAGAGATCACATGGTAAATGCTCCATGCTGATAGTGAAATGGCCAGGAACTCGTTAAGATATGGACTCAAGACAAGAGTCAAGAAACTGGCCAGGAGACAGTTAAGTGATACTTGGTGAAATTAGAAATCAGCAAGCTAGACGTCAGTGAACCGGCCTGGGAACAAAACTGGGTAATTTGTCTTTTACTTCACTTTTCTTCTCCTTGTGCCCAGGTCATCATGCCCCTGTGCCTCTCTTTCTACCACCACCTCACCATCCCCTGCTTGCCTTAGTAACAACTTCTTTTTACACTTGCTTAGTAACAAATTATGTTAGTTGGACAATGAAGGTGAACTGTATATAAGATCCTGCATTTTCTGGCCTATTTGCTGGTTCTTTCAGATTGGCACAAGAAGGAAAGCTTCTACCTGGCTAATTAAAGCTCCTTAAAACTTTTCATTCGGACTCTGTGGTCACTATGTTAAAACTTGCCATTTCATTTGGAGGCCCCAGAAAGACTGCATTTGTCCATCTCCAGTGACCACTTTTCCATCTGCCAGAGGGACTGGACTAGAAATTTGATCCAGGGGGCAGCGACTGAGAGACGTTCCTCAGCCCTAGATGTACTTCCTTGTCCCAAGTCGGACTGCAGACTGGAAATATTCCCAGATTACATTAATTATTGACAGGCAAGGAGCTCCAATTTCTTTTCAGCTCTCTCTCTCTCTCTCTCTCTCTCTCTCTCTCTCTCTCTCTCTCTCTCTTTTTCTTGAGGCCTCTGTTCTGGTAAGTACTCTAGTGATAATAGGGTAGGTGGCAGGCTGGGTGAAGCAAAAAGGAAACTGCCCCTACTGGGTCAATCATTTGGGATGCCATTTGTAACCCCTGTTTAGATCCTGTAGGATCTCTCTTCAGATCTCAGGCCTTGAGTTGGGGAGGGAAAGCCTCTATTCTGGACCAGCCTGGGAAGCCATTGGCTCCCCACCAGGCACCAGATTCACAAAGCTCTGCAGGCTCACCTCAGCCCAACTCTGATGATCCCTTTTGTGATAATAGAGTAGGTGGCAGGCTGGACGCAGCTGACTGCCTCTACTGGGTCAATCACTTGTGACACGGAGTGTAACCCCTGTTCAGGCCCCTTGAGGGAGCCCCTGTTTAAGTCTCTTCCTCGAGACCTCTGGTTAAGTGTTAAGCCTGTTTTGTCTGTCCATCTGTTTTATGTCTCAGTCTTAAGTATACCTGTAACAGTCTGTGGTTTAGAAGTGGAAGTTCCTTTAGATGAAGTTAAAAAATGAACAGTGTAATTAATTACTCCGGGAACCATGAAAGAAAATGAGAGGACCTGCCCCCACATCCAGTTGAAGCCAAAGTCAAGAGATGCTATCGCTGACCACGGTGCTGACCATGCCAACCCATCAAAAATCCAACTTTGTAATGGGGGAGGCACGGCTAGACAGTAGCTCATGTGGAAAAGACCCAGAGCTTTAAGTGGATGGGAAGCTCAGT
This sequence comes from Pseudocheirus occidentalis, assembly GCA_028646575.1. NCBI lineage: Eukaryota > Metazoa > Chordata > Mammalia > Diprotodontia > Pseudocheiridae > Pseudocheirus > Pseudocheirus occidentalis. The sequence continues at coordinate 2,524 of JAQQSW010023859.1, forward strand.
GTGGGCTGGCTGAATGACACAGCACCCCAGAAAGCAAGGGAGAGAGTCAACAAAGCCCCAAGAGTGACAGGTGGGCAGAGCTTCCAAAAAAAGGAGGGGGAATTGGTTCCTCTGGTCTGCCCCACTCCCAGACTACACCCAGAAGCTTGACACTGATAAGCTGGACAGTCCCCAGAAAAAGGCAAACCAATGCCATAAGACCTGGGACTACTGAATCAGGAGGAGAGAAGGCTGAGAGGGCAACACATTGGGTCTGTCTCTTCATGTCCATGCAGGGCAGGCATCCAGATGAAGCTACTAAGGGCAGAACCAGGGGTAGTAGGGGAAAACCAAAAAGAGGTCACTATGAGCATCTCCTGACATTCAAAGCAGTCCAAAAACACATCAGGCTGGCTTAGCAAGTAATGGGATTCCCGATCATGGGAGGTATTTAACCAGAGGCTGATTGACCATTTATCCCAAGCAATGGAAGAGGACTCGGGGTGGACTTGGATAGTGGCCTAAGAGCCTTCTAGGAACCAGCCTTTCTATAGTTCTGAGCAGGTCACACCCCCTAGCATCTGTATGGACTTGCCTGTTAAGAAGTGGGTAAGTCAGAAGCCACAGATGTAGGTGAGACAGAGCCTCACCTGCATACCCACAGTTACATTCAAGAATTTGTTACTAAGGACTTCCAGGAGTCACAATGATGGAGGAAGCAGGAAATAACTCCCACCCTTACTTAATGACCTTGAAAAACCCAGAGAATATTGCCCCAGGAAAAATTCTGGAACAGTGGAGCCAGCAGAAAAAAATTAGGTCTTTTAGTTCAGGAGGCTAGGGGAATTAAGGGAAAAGTCCCTCTTGTTGTGGCTGAAAGGGATCAGAATAGCACTGGAGGTGTCCCAGCAAGCCAGCAGGAGATCCTGGGCCCTAGGGTGGTGGAGTGGGCAAGTGCCAGTGTCAGGTACACACCAGCCAGCACTGGCAGCTACAGCTCAGCACAAGGTAAGCTACCAGACCTGCACAGCCTTCAACTGCCTGCACCTGAGGCTTCAGCACACAAAGTCAGTAACCAGGCCCCTACCACCTACCACAAGAAGCCTGGGACACTACCCCCTGAGCCCCAGAAGCACAGATCAACTTTAAAAGCCAGAAAAAGGTAAATAATGTGAACAAAAAGCAACAAAGAAAAACAACAACCATAGAGAAGTGTCTGGGTGACAGGGAAGACCAAAACACAAATTCAAGAAAGGACAACACTGTTGGTATACCCACATCTGAAACCTCAAAGGGGAATATGAATTAGTCTCAAAACCAAAAGCCTTATTGGAAGAGCAAGACAAATAAAATAAGTAGAAGGGGAAAAGTACACTGAAAGAAAACAACTCCTTAAAAAGTAGAAATGGTCAAATGTAAAAGAAAAGGTACAAAAGCTAACTGAAGAAAACAATTTGTTAAAAAAAATTAGAATTGGGCAACTGGAAGCTAATACTTCTTTGAGACATAAACAATCAGTCAAACAAAATTAAAAGAATGAAAAAATAGAAGAAAACACAAAATACCTCATTGGAAAAACAATAGACCTGTCAAATAGATCCAGAAGAAATAAGTTAAGAAATAACTGGTCTGCTTGAAAGTACCATTATCAAAAAAAGGAGCCTGGAAAGCATCTTTCAAGAAATCATCAAGGAAAACTGCCCTGAGGACCTAGAAACAGAGGATAAAGTAGAAATTGAAAGAAACCACTGATCACATCTTTAAAGAGGCCCAAACGAAAAATTCCAAGGAATATTATTGCCAAATTACAGAATTATCAGGTTAAGGAGAAATTACTGCATGCAGCCAGAAAGAAACAATTGAAATATCATGGAACCAAGTTGTATCATGGAACCCCATAAACATGAAGGACCGTGGAGCTTCTACATTAAAAGATCAGACAGCTTATGATATACCATAAGGAAAAGGAGCTTGGATTACAACCAAGGATCAACTACCCAGCAAAACTTTGCATAATCTTTCAGGGAAGGTGATAGGCATTCACTGAAATAGGAGACTTCTAGACCTTCATGATGAAAAGACCAGAATTCAATGGGAAATTGGACCTTCAAATACATGATTCAAGAGAGGCATAACAAGGTAAACGGGAAAGAAAAAAAATTCAATAAGGGCAGACTATTTACATCTCTTCATGGAAAGATGATACCAATAACTCTTGAAAACTATCTTTAATACAATATTTAGAAGGGAAATACATAGACAGAAGGGATGGGTTTAAGATGACTTTGATGTGATGATAAAGAAAAGTAAGAGTTGAAAATGGATTGTAATAAGAGAAGAGAAAAAGAGGATCTGGAAAAGGGTAAATTACATCAAATGAAGAGGCACAGAGTACTGTTACTGTTACAGTAGAGAGAAAGAAGGGAGGGAGATGGGCATTGTTTGAACTTTACTTTTATTTGAATTGGCTCAAGGAGGGAATAACATACTCATTTACATATAGAAATCTAATGTGTCCTACAGGCAGTAGGAGGGAAAATGGGGAAGAAAAGGAGAGGGTTGATAGAAGGGAGGGAAGATTAAGGGAGGTAGCGATCAAAAGCAAAACTCTATTGAGGGGGTGGCTAGGTGGCACAGCGAATAGAGCACTCATTGGCCCTGGAGTCAGGAGGACCTGAGTTTAAATCCAAACTCAGATACTTAACATTTACCTTGGGCAAATGTGACCTTGGGCAAGTCATTTAACCCCAACTGCCCTTCTCCCTCCAAAAAGCAAAAACAAACCAATCAACTCTATTGAGAATGGAGCAGGAGAAAGGAGAAAGAAAAGCATATATGGTGGGGGGGAAAGGATGGAGAGAAAGACACAGATAGTAATCATAAATGTGAATGTGAATGGGATGAACTCTCCCATAAAACAGGCAGATAGCAGAATGGATTAAAAACCACAATCCTACAATATATTGTTTACAGGAAACAAATTTTTTTTTTTTGCAACAGAGGGATACACACAGAGTAAAGGTAAAAGGCTGCAGTAGAGTATATTATGCTTCAGCTAAAGTAAAAAAGAAACAGGGATACCAATCCCAATCTCAAAGCAAAAACAAAAATAGATCTAATTAAAAGAAATAAGGAAGTAAAATACAACCTGCTAAAAGGCACCATAAATAAAATATCATTACTAAACATATATGCACCAAGTGGTATAGCACCAAGATTCCTAGAGGACAACTTAAAGGAGTTAGAGGAAGAAATAGACAACAAAACTATACTAGTGAGGGATCTCAACCTCCCCCTCTCTGAACTAGATAAATTTAAACTTAACATAAACAAGAAAGAAGTTAAGGAGGTAAAGAGAATTTAAGAAGTTATATATAGTCAACCTCTGGAGAAAATTGAATGGGGATAAAAAGGAATATACCTTCTTCTCAGTGGTATATGGTACATACAAAAAAAATTGACCATGTACTAGGGCATAAAAATCTCACAATCTGATGCAGAAAGGCAGAAGTATTAAATGCATCCTTTACAGATCATCACGCAATAAATTTATTTGTAATAAAGGGTCATGAGAAGATAGGCTAAAAATTAATTGGAAACTAAATAATCTAATCCTAAAGGATGAATGGGTCAAACAACAAACCATAGAAACAATCAATAACTTCATGCAAGAGAACGACAATAATGAGAAAACATACCAAAACTTATGGGATGCAGCAAAATCAGTTCACTGGTGAACTTTTATATCTCGAAATGCTTATATGAACAAAATAGAGAAAGAGGAGGTCAATAAATTAGGCACACAACTAACAAAGCTAGAAAAAGAAAAAAATAAATTTAAAATCCCCAATTAGATACCAAATCAGAAATACTAGAAACCAAAAGATAGATTAATAAAATTGAAATTAAGAAAACTAGTGAAATAAAACTAAGAGCTGATTATACAAAAAACGAATAAAATAGATGAAACTAAATAAATTTACTTATTCAGTGCCCATAATGGTAAAGGAATGCAAAGATCTTCTCTGCCCCTCAATAGGACTAGGGAATTTGAAAATCTTCCCTGCCCCTTAATGGGCCTCACTTGGAGCCCAACAAGAGAAGCTTGCTTAGGGGAGGCTTGTTTTTCAGGAAGGTTCACATCTTTTGTTACTTTGTAATTTGGCAGTGGATCACAAAGGTTGTTATGTTCTATGACCATGGAGAAGGTAATATATACTCTTGGGTGAGGTTTTCTTTGGTGCTCACTTATGGGAAGATTTGTGTGATTTGGCCAGATGAGACTCTTGCCATTGAGGCTTTGAAAACCCAGATGTTGGTGTTTTTCTCTCTGGTAACTATGTATGGATGTAATGATCAGACAGCTAGAAGCCCTGTCTGTTATTTATTTATTTATTTTTTGCTTTTAAGAGGGCAATTAGGGTTGAGTGACTCACCCAAGGTCACATAGCTAGTTATTGTGTCTGAGGCCAGATTTGAACTCAGGTCCTCTTGACTCCAGGGATGTTGCTCTATTCACTGCCACCTAGCAGCCCCACCCTGTGTACTAGTAATCAGTTTATCAGATACTTAGCACTTAGTAGTCTAGGGCTAAGTAGCATGTAGTAACTTAGGGCTAAGTATAGAAGGTATGAACTCTGTCCATTGTTAAAAAGGTGTGAACTCCCCTGTTGACTTGGAAGAAGGCTACTGGCTGAGACAGGAGGCCAGTGCTGTGTATAAAGAAGAATTTTAAAGAGAGAGGAGAGAATTGGAATTGGCTCTTCAGTGAAGGAAGATTCATAGAGACTGAAGTAAGCTGAGAAAGAGAGGGAGAGAGAGAGAGTCCCTCTCCCAGTGTCTGGAAGCTGACTGAAACATGAACAGGATGGGACTTTGTTTGTGGTCTAGCTGATCCTTGAGTTCCAGGCAAGAGAAGTGGTGAAGGGTTTGAGGTGTGCTGAACCCTCTGAACTTCAGTGTGTGCCGGGGATTGCCATGAGGACTGGACAAGGACCTGGGAGCTGTTTATCTCTAAGGACTGGACAAGAGCCTGTCAGCTGTCTGCTCCTGAATCTAAGTGATTGTTTGGCAGATTCAGGAGGGAGTTGGGACCAGGAAAGAGGATCCATGGAATCAGAGAGACTACCCAGAGTCAAAATGAAGAAAAGGCCTCCCCTTGGGCTAAACTGAGGTTTGTTGGGAATCAAGGGGTGAAAAGTTTGTGTGGTTTTCTAAGGACTTTATTGGCGACTAAAGCTAATGGTTGCCCCCATGAGTGGAAGATCAGTATACTGTGAATTGCTGATTGAATCTTTAAGTGTTAAGCTGGTGATTCTTCTTTTGTTCCTTGTTCTAAATAATGTGACTTTCTGTAATAAGATATAATAATAAGAAAATTATACTGTGAATATTGTACTACTGAATCTTGATTTGTAATGGAATAAACATAGTGTTCACTATTACTGTATAATACGAATCTTAAAAGCTGTTCACAGTAGCATTCTTTTGGGAATCTACTGTTGCTTGGCTTTACACCCTGTCTGTTGAATTGTGTTATTTTCTCTGTCTGTATTTTTTGTCTGCTTATAATTTCTGTTTGTATTTTCTGAAGTTCAAGGTACTGACTTTTTACCCTGAACGAAGTGAATATCTATGTTTGATTAAAGTAAGATTACTGACCCTTTTTTGAGTTGCATTCCTTTACAAAAGCAGATCAAAGAACCTGTACTAGCAGCCATCCTGGGTATATTAGGATGCCTACTGTTACAGTGCCACACCAATCAAAATACCACGGCTCCCAGACTGCTGTGAAGAGCCCCACCTGCTGAGCTGCCTGTAGCAACAGATGTGCTTTCTGTCTTTTGGAGAGTTTTGGAGCTTGAAAATCTGTTTAGAATCCCATTTGATGAGTTTTTTAGCGTGTTTGTGTGGGAGCTGTGGTGCTTTGCTGCTTCTATGCCGCCATCTTGGCTCCGCCCCCCTTTTTTCCTCTATTTTATTCATGTAAACATTCAGAGATATAAAACTTCCCCTAAGAACCATATTTGTTGCATCTCATAAGTTTTGGCATGTTGTCTCATTATTTTCATTCTTTTGAATGAAATTCTTGATTGTTTCTATGATTTGTTGTTTAACCCACTCATTCTTTAGGATTAGGTTATTTAGTTTCAAACTGACTTTTGGTGTATTTGTCCATGGTAAATTTATTACATATAATTTTTACTGCATCATGATCTGAAAAGGTTGCATTTAATATTTCTGCCTTTCTGCACTCAATTGTGAGGTTATTATGTCCTAGTACATGGATTTTGTGTATGTACCATGTACCACTGAGAAAAAAGTATATTCCTTTCTATCCCCATATCATATCTACCTTCTCTAAAACTCTATTCACCTCCTAAACTTCTTTATTGTTTATTTTGAAGTTAGATTTATGAAGTACAGAGAGGGGGAGGTTGAGGTCCCCCACTAGTATAGTTTTGCTGTTGATTTCTTCCTACAACTCTCTTAACTTCTCTTCTAAGAATCTGAATGCTATACCACTGGGTGCATATGTGTTTATTAATGGTATTATTTCACTATCTATGGTGCCTTTTAGCACTTCCTTATCTTTTTAAATTATATCTATTTTTGCTTTTGCTTTATCTGAGATTAGGACTGCTATGCCTACTTTTTTTTTTACGTTAGCTGAAGCATGACATATTCTACTGTAGCCTTTTACCTTTACCCTGTGTGTATCGCCATTTCAGATGTGTTTCTTGTAAACAACACATTGTAGGATTATGTTTTTAATCCATTCTGCTACCTGTCTCCATGTTATAGGAGAGTTCATCCCATTCACATTCATGATTATGATTACTATCTGTGGTTTTCTCTCCATCCTACCTCTCCCCTGAACCTGTTTACAGTTTTATTTCTCCCTTCCCCCCTCCCCTTCCAAAAGTTTTGCTTTTGACCACCTCCTCTCTCAATATTCCCCCTTCAAATCAGCCCCTTCCCTTCCCCTACCCTCTTCCTTTACTACTTCCTCCCTTCCTTCCAACCCTCCCCTTTGTCTTTCCCCTCCTACTGCCTGTAGGGCAAGTTAGATTTCTATATTTAACAAAGTATGTTATTCCCTCCTTGAACCAAATACAGTGAGAGTAAATCTCAAACAATGCTCTTCTCCCTCCTTCCTTTTCCTCTACTATAATATGTTTTTGTGCCTCTTCAAGTGTTGTAATTCGTCCTTTTATGCCTCTTCCTTTCCTCTTCTCTCATTACAATCCCTTTGTACCTCTTAGTTAGGTTTTTTTTACCATCACATTAATTAATTTATACCCATACTATCTATGTATGTATATATATATACATACATACACACACACACATGTCCCTTTTAAAAGTTGTAATATAGAATTCTCAAGATTAACAGGCATCATACTCCCATATAGAGATGTAAACAGTTTGCTCTTGCTGAATAACAAGTTTTGTTTGTTTGTTTGTTTCCTGTTTACCTTTTTATGTCTCTCTTCAGTCTTATATTTGAAGATCAAATTTTCCATTGAGCTCTGGCTTTTTCATCAGGAAGGTCTGGAAGTCCCCCATTTCACTGAATGTCCATCTCCTTGCCTTAAAGACTATGCTCAATTTTGCTGCGTAGTTTATCTTTGGTGGCAGTCCAAGCTCCTTTGCCTTATGAAATATCATATTCCAAGCCCTCTGATCTCT